>PVIR01036466.1:0-15796 GCA_004026965.1 Petromus typicus
TGCATCACGAGAGCCTGCCTCAAAAATAAAAATAATAATAATAACAATAATAATAAAGAATTACCAGGTTTATTCAGTCCAAGTCACTGTTGTTACGGAAGATAATAATTCTCAGTGTGGCCAAAGTGGGAACTGAAGATTTGTCAGGGAGGAATCCGAGAGAAGTCTTCTCAGTGGTTCAAGGGTCTGATAAAGGAAAGAGTGTTGCTATTCTTCTACACAGAAATTGACAAAGTTGACAAAGTTATTTTCATTCACATTTCTCAAATTTTTGTTAGCACATTCATAGGCATTATCACCTCTTCAGAAAGACTGGAGGGCATTTAATCCCTTACCTGGTGTGTGAAGTACAGAGAGAGTGCTACTTCTTATCCTGAAATTCCCACACCCAGAACTCAGGGCTTCCACAAAATCTCTTCCCGACTCCCCATCCTAACACCTGGAGTGCTGTTGGCTCCTCTTGAACCATCTCTTGACCTTACCCAGCCCCAGCCATCGCCATAGTGAACAAACTCAGCTCCGCTGTCACACGAGCCCCTTGAAAGGTGGGAGAAATGTAAAGCAGAGAGAACGACAGTCTTTCTCTTTCCAATTCTCTGATTTTAACAGCGGGAAACCTTCCTCAGAACCCAGAGGAATTTATCAAATTTTCCCCAGGCTGTAACTGGACCAAACACCACTCTCCTCCTCCCCACACCTGACTCACACTGACTACCGCCAGGGCTGAGCCAGGCCAGACACCGGAGAGGGGCTTCCACTCAATTCTTACGCTTCTCTGAGGCAAGCATTACTTTCCCCACCACAGAATGTGAAATGAGCCCTAAAGAGGTTAAGTAAATTTCCTACCTAGCTAGGAAAAAATTAGAATTTGAGCAAGTCAGTGGAACAGTTGACACAACGCCTTTGTGTTATTATTATGAGCAGCCAAGTTAGATAAAAGTTAACAATAGTCAGAGAGGGCTGGGCTCTGAAGGAAGTCAGTGGAAGGTGGAGACCTCAGAACTGAAGAGGAGGCCTCGGACCACAGTCTCAAAGCCCCACACACTCCCCCGAGGGAGCAGTGGCAGCTTGGCAGCTCAAGCTGTTCGGGAGGTGGAAGCTGGCAGCTCCATCTCCTGGGATCTCCCCAGGAAGAGAAGTCCCTGAGTCTCACCTACTGAGTCTCACAGGGACCTTCTCTCACCCACTGAAACCACTAAGACGAAGACCAGTGGCAAGACTAAGACCGTAGACCATTAATTCCACAGACTTCCACCTCCCCGAATACAACAATGATCCCCGACTCTGTGTGCCTTATTCCTTGGAGCATTGTGTCCTGTACCTCTCAATGAACCTTCCCCACTCTTGGCCACCACTGTTCCTTATAATTCATTCTTCCATTTCAGGGACCACAACACATCTGACATCCAGCAGGTTAAGTTCTATTTCTCCTGTATCATTTCATACTGTGGTTTATTTTGACTGTGGTTCAGAAAAATCATTACTATAGTAATGGTACAGTTATGGACAAAAAAACTAATATACATTTTCCTTATGATACTGGGTGTGTATATACCAGGTTTTGTAAAAGTTGGGATAAATTTTAAATTATATACATACTTAAATAGAACATTCCGTCATTAAGAATGTATTTCTCAGTGGCACACACCTGTAGTCCAAGCACTTTGGAGGCTGAGACAGGAAGAGCGCAAGTTAGGGCTCAGCCTGGGCAGTTTTAGTGCCTTAGCGACTCACCCAAAAATGAAAGGCAGCTCAGTGGCGCCACCAACTGCCTTGCAAGCACATGGTCGTGAATTCAATTCCCGGTAGTCCCCCAAATAAAATAAATAAAATGGTTACTTTAATTTTTTTTTTTTTTTTAAAGATCTAGAGAAGTATCTCAGGGCAAATGCATGCCCTGGGTTCAATCCCTAATACTGAAAAAAATTATTTCTAAAGATATTATACACTTTAACTTTTCTTATCATAAACAAGGCCACACAGAAAGAGAACACTTCTGCTATGTACTTTGAAATCTCTGCAATTTTGTACCCTCGTGTTTCTAAGAGTAATTTATATTTATTAACGACACCTTTATGTTTTGTGAGAAAATAGGATTTGGGGGTGGACTTTGAGGATGTTACAAAGAGAAGAGTAAATATAGGACAAACTAAAAGAGGCAGAATATATTTCCCTATCTTTAAAAGACAGAGGACCCCAATTTAGTATGACTGAAATTATGGGGGAGGACTAGAAAGGTGGTACAAGAACATTCATATTCAGCTATATTGCTTGGACGACATACACATTTACAGGTTGAACATGTTTTAGTAAATATATTTCTATTCTGGAGAGATACAAGGATACAGAGGAGGATAAGGGCCTCATCCACACAGTCCGTGCAACAGCAGTTGTCTGAGACGGCAACCAAGATGGCGGCAGGGTCATTGGGTGACCAGATTCGCTCACACTCCCCTCGCTTTGACTATGCTCTTTAGAACCAACCATCACGGACGCGTCAGGGATTAGCCTTCCCTGTGAAGAGAAGACCAGGCTTTGTGTACAGGGCACCAGCGGCTCCAATAAGTGTACATCCAGTGAAGAGGAATTTACAGGTCCCAGAACAGGGCTGGAGGTTTAGCTCCGTGGCATTGCATCTATCCCCAGCCACAAAATCCTCAGTTCAATCGCTCTGTTAGGAGGAAATAAATGTGGGGCGTTTTTCTGTAAAAAGCATGTCCAAAGCAGCTTGGCAAGCTAAGTCATTCGGGTGTCGCAGAATCTGTCCTAGGGCTGACTCTTACTCTCTAATCACGTCAACAGCAACACACGCCATTGCAGTGCGTCCTAGGCAGAAGCCAGAGCTTGGATCCTAACCTCCTTTGAAGCTGGGACCAGGGACTGGGCATCCATCCATGCCAGGGAAAGTGTGGATCTGGAGGACAAAGCCCGGAGCCCAGTCTTAGGGGGGGTGACAGTGACGGGAGGAGACGCTGGCCTCGTCTCTGGGCTCTTTCCTCTCTGGGGCCCTCTGTCCGCTCCTCCTCCTCCTCCTCCATCGCGGGCCTCCCAGCGTTCCAGGCTCAGAACGTCCCTTCCCTGTCCTTCCATTGAGCAGCACACACACAAAGCCAGCGGTGCAAAGCCATATAGATTTTATTGCACGCACAGATTCCAGATTCGGTGAAAAGCAGAGCGGCAGGGACGGCGTGGCTGCTGTGGCAGCTGGTGTGTCACTGAGGGGTGCCCCGGGGGGCGCGGCCAGCTCCTCTGCTCCTCCTCACCGGTCGGCGCTATTACTGGTTGAAGGACAGCCCTGAACAGCCCCACGGCGCAGGCCACGGCTTCCTCCAGCGGAGGTCAGAGCCCAGGGCGGGCACCTCAAGACACGAAGTACCGCTGCTCTGCGACCAGCCCCGCGAGGCACACAGCACCATCGCCACACCATCGTCTGGAGAGCCCAGAGGGACCTCCGTGCCCACCCATCCATGGGGCCGGAGTCCCACCTGGAGAAGGGGCCGTGGGAAGGGAAATGCCCCTGGGGCACCCAGCTGGCCGTCGCTCAAGGCGGGTAAGTGTAACAACCGAGCAGCTGGCGTCCGGGCTTTCCCTGCACAGTGGTCAGGGCGGTCGAGAAAGTGGTCTGGAGGCCTCAGAAGACATAGTTCTAAGGGTGCCCTAGGAGGGGCACGCTGCCCAGAACTGTCTTGTACTAACTAGGAACCTGTTGGAAGCTAAGTCTGGGATCAAACGAAGTCTCCCCAAGCCCCCGAAAGGTCGTGCAGGGACTAGCGACAGAGCTCTGCGGTGCTCCCGGAAAGCAGGCAGCTCAAAATGGAAGCCTCCGCTCCTGGTGACGGTGTAACGGCTCCTGCGGCCTAAAGGTCAAAATGAGGGTGCACACACCTGGTGCACAGGTGTGGTAAGAAAACGAAATCGGGTAACACAGGAAAAGAGCTCGCAGCCGCACTCGTCTCAGAGTGTTTGGTCTGAGGCCCTGACTGCCGGTGCAGAAAACAAGTGCGTGTGGGGTGCGGACTCTGGTCGTCAGGCAAGATGCCCCCAGGCTGGGCACAGTTCCACTTCGCATTTTCTCCCAGTCACCAGGCCAAGGCCCAGAACTGGTTCTATCGGATTGGGGGGCTGGACCCCACCACAAAAGGACCACACAGAGGGCAGCAAGGCCAACCCTGAGAGCTGCACAGTTGTGTGGCAGCAGCCAAGCATCCCTTGGCAGTGCCAGGCGTCTCAGGCCGGGTCCACCCTGTAGACACAGCTGCGTCTCCGGACATTGGGGTGCAGGGGCAGGCACAGCCCTAGTGTGAGCGCGTGGCCAGAGGCAAGGCCGCCCCGCAGCCTCGCGGACTGGCACGTGTGCGCGTTTCCCTGCCAGATATAAAGTGAGGGGCGGGGAGGTGGTGCCAAGGCAGCGGAGGCCGCAGGGGAGGACCCTGGGGCTCTCCCCCTGGCCCGCAGCCAGTGTCACAGGTGTCCCCAGATCTTCCTTCGCGCGTGCCTTGTGCCGCATGCTGAAAAGGAAAGCGGCCCCGCGGGTGCCAGGACCTCAGAACTCTGCTGCGGCCCGTGCAGCTCAACCCCGGAAGCTCATTGCACGCGGCTTCCCGGGCTCTTTCCCCGCCCGACCACTCCGGCGCCCGCAGACTTCTGCACAGGAACCCGGAAGTCCGCTCCAGTGTTTGATTACGGCGCCCGCGCGCGTCGAAATTGAGAGCAGAACTGGCGGAACTCTAGTCCCGCTCCTGGAACGGCCCGGCCCCAAAGCGCGCGGCTCGATTGCAGTTGCCTTCGCCGCCGCCAAGCGGGGCCTGGGACAAGTGCCGGCCGCGGGGAGCGCAGGGAAGCAGGGAGCCTCCCGGCCTGGGATGAGGAAGCTGGGCAAGCCTGAGATTCCTCTGGGAGGGGCGCGGGGGAAGCAGTTGCCTTGTAGGAAACGTTGTAACAGTGCTATTCGGCTGCACCAGGATGGCCGAGTGGTTAAGGCGTTGGACTTAAGATCCAATGGACATATGTCCGCGTGGGTTCGAACCCCACTCCTGGTAGTTCCATTTTCTTACCCGTAAAGGCTATTACTTTGCCAGTTTTTAACACGAACAAGCCTCACCGAGCACATTACTCCGGAGAAAAATGAGAATCTTGGTTTTTTTCTGGCAAAGACAAGCGCAGCCGGTACGGGGCCGGGCCTCTCTCCGGAGAGCCCGGGCGGGCGCGGGCCGGTTGCCGGGGGCGGGTCCAGGGTTTCGGGCTGCTCCTTGCACGATAGGAGGCAGCCGGGGTGCAGGGGCGGCCTGCAGCCTCTGGGCGGGCTCGTTTTCAAACTGCCTCCGCCTGTGCGCGGAGTACGGAGGGCGAGCGGAGCGCTCTTCCGAGCCGCACCGCGGAGGGCGCGCGATGGGCGGCCAGGGAGCTGGGCGGGCGGCGGCGGGCTGTCCTGCGCGCTCCCTTCGCGGGCTTAGAACTTCACAGCACCAACAGCCCGGCCTGGCTTTTCTCTTCCTTTTCTGTGTATAAAAGCGATTGACTTGAAAGGGAAGTTACATTAGCAGGGCGAAGAGCCCCTCGCCCCTTGAATAGCCTGGAAGAAACGAGCTAGATGCTCCACGAGACCATTAAAATTAGGCAGCTCACCTAATGATTTATTACCTGCTAATGCCGGGCCCCAGTTCCTCATTGCACAGGTCACATTCTTGTAGCCAAGTGCATTTTATTTACTGGTAGTCCCTAGTAAGGATCACAGCCTCGGTCTCTCAGGACCTTGAACTTCTGAAGTATTTCTGAGAATGGACAGACGCTTGGTCTGTCTGTCTGCTCGAGGGGTAGGCATGCTGTATGGGCAGAAAATGAGGGCTGAGGGGTGAGGAGTGTTGCTTTATTCAGTCAATAACCAGTTAGACGAGCTCCGGCTCCCCTTAAAAATCCAGCAGCTAATTTTATTATTATTATTATTGAAAGGCAGACCTATTTTATTAGCTTCTTTACATTTAAAAAATTCTTAAAATATAATAAATATTTTGAAGTTTGATCCTTTTTTGGTAGGCCATCGCTAACGTTGTGATGATTTTCTAATTATTTTAAGACGAAGAATTATTATTTTGAATTATAAATTAAGAGAGTGGGGTTATGAACATTCTGTGGGCTTGAGCGAGTTGTACATTGACTCAAAATTGTTTTCGTTTGCACTTTTTACAACTCTAGGGAAATGCGGTTGCTAGTACATTTGAACAGTGACACCTACTGGTGAATTTGAGGAAAATTTATTAAATTTTGCTCTTTTTTTCCTGCTAAAATTCTGATGTTCCAGTTACTGTGATCCGAAGCAGATCAGGTTCTAATTACCACGCCAGTAAGTTGACCTTTTTTTTTTTTTTTCTTCCAATCGTTAACGATAAATCTGCCTTTGAAACGAATCCCAAGTTGCTGATATAATTTGTAAGGGCCACTGTTTTAATCGTATGAATAAAACCTTTACCTCTCTACATCATCTCTGTTGGCTATGAGGTTGAAAGGACACGGGTATCCGATGACCCCTAGCAGTTAAAACAGAAATTGTGCTCAGTTTGAGAAATCTGGAACAAGAAGCTCTGTAGTATGTTGGAACTTGAGACTTTAATTTCCTTTGACTTTTATCCCAATTCTAAGTACAATGCCACATAGTCAATGACCAGCGACCCAACAGAATACATGCTATGCAACTCCTCTACGTGCTAACTCAGTCAAACACAATAAAGTCAATCTGTTCTGTTTCAATTATACCATGTAAGAAGCAAAGAACACGTAGCCAGCTGTGATGGTGGCTGTAATCCCAGCACTCTGGGAGGCTGAGGCAGGAGAAGCAAGGTTCAAGCGCAGCTACAGTGGGCTTTATGTGCTCAGAAGACTCACGATTCAGAAGCCCAAAGAGCAAACTTTCCTTCAGAGCCCTCTCTCTCTGGGTGGGCTGCACCATATACTTACTCAATTCAAACCTCAGATTTACCTTTGGTTTAGGTTGCATTTCAGCCGTTCTATTCATTGCTGTTGTGTGGTCAGCCTAGTAGGTATTGGAAGAGGTAAGTTTTTAAATTGCAGTGAAAAGATGAATTATTAGGAAGAGTAGTGAATGTTCACCTCTGTTCTCCAGTCTCCTTCGTCCGTGAGCACAGGAAGATGCGTGTTTGTGATGTGTCTGGCGTATGTCCCGGGAGGCAGCACAGCCTGTGATTAGGAATCAGCCAGCTTGCATTCTTTTTTTGCTACTGCAGGCTGAACCCAGGACCTTAAGAAGCTGCATCCTCAGCCTTTTTAAAAATGTGAGACAGGGTCTATGTAAAGGGCTAAACTGCCCAGGCTGGGGTTGAACTGGGGACCCTCTGTCTGTTAAATCCCGAAGAGTCGAGGCACAGGTTTGTATCACAATGCATATTTTCATTCCAGTTCTATCCCTTGCAGCCTGTGTGATTCTGAACAGGCCATTTCTGGTTTTCCTATCTTCAACTTCTCTCTATCAAATGGGATGCCTGGGCAACTTAGTGTGACCCTGTCTTTAAATAAAAAAGAAAAAATTAAAAGGGCTAGGGATGGGGCTCAGTGGTAGAGCTGCCCTGGTTGAACCCCTGGCACCCCCCATGGGAGGGATAGTCGCTCCTATCCAACAGTTTATCGGGCTCAGTTTGTTCCCATCATCGTGGGAAATTAATGTTGATAAGATGCTTAGAGAATGACTGACATGTACTATGATCAATGGGTCAAACCACAGTATTTCAGGGAGCGCGAACCTTCTGAGGGCCCAGCCTGCAACCCCAACCTGCTTACTTGTTACCAAGAGCCAACACTGCAATTAAAGCTGACTTCTGAGGCTTTAGCTTAGAAAACCCACTGTTCTGCAATGTTCAGCGGCTGGGCGAGCTGGAGCTGGCTTGTGCACCCACACTGAGGCCGCTGCGGCGCGTGGGCTTCAGGTCCCACAGCACTGTCCTCGAGGGCGACATGCCTGGGCCGTGAGCTCAGCTCCCAGCTCCTCTCGCTGCCAAAGTTGCTCAGAGAACTGATTCTGGGGAATGTGTGTTGTATTTGCTGTATGAACTTTAGAAAAGCAAAACGACTAAGTTAACAAAAAATTCAATGACATCTGGTTTGTTCATTAAACTTTTTAAAAACTAAAAGTCTTCAAATGCCAAATTTCCAAATTCTTTTTTAAACAAAACTTTGGGTGATTTAGAGTTCTAACTTCCAGACTTTTTAGAGAAATACAAAAAGTCCTTTTTCTGTTTCCCAGGGGAGTCACACCCACTGCGTCACAAATACTCTATTAAGGATGCTGTTCACATTTTTTAAGTAGTAGCTACCCTGACCCACCCAGTTCAGCTTTCAAAATGCAACCTGACTTCAGTCTTTTTATTCCACATAAGAAATTTCTGTCATTGGGAAGATGTGTAAAATAATATATATCTCCTGCTTCAGAGTGTGGCAAAGAGCATCCCAGAGTAGAGGCTGGCACTGAAGTCTTACTCTTACGCACGCAGTCTCTTCTCGAGGACTCAGTGTGCTATGTAATCCTGTTAGCACCTTATAGAGAAGGACATGGAAAGTGTGCTCTCTCAACTGCAAATAACAAGGGAAATTTAGAAGTGGCCTAATGAGTCGCAATGACCTTGACATGACACTAACTGGATCCATTAGACAGTTTGTTCAGTGCCAACTTCAGTCAGGAACCTTCAGACCACAGCTGGGGATGGACTCGGGCCGGGGGGAGCGGGGAGAAGCCCACTGGGCAGGTCCTGGTGAAAAGTCTGCCTCCTCTTGTTGATGGCTCTGGAATAACAACTTGTTATGGTAAAGGCCACACTGCCATTAATCCCTGTCAGAACACTCCTGCTCGAGTAAATATACTTACCCACTGTTCCGACCGCTTCTCTGAAGCCGTTCTGGAAGTCCTCTTTCTGAGTGTCTTTACACAATGTGACCCAAAGCTGGTGGCTACTGCTGCCCAGTGTCATCTGGCAAAGGAGTATTATTTCATCCACATTATTCACCAGTCCGACACTGCGGGACCTCTGGCTCTTCCCCAAAGTCAGAATAAGCGTGGAAGGTTTTGAACTGCTTCATGACTTCCAGGTAACCTCCAGCACAAGCCAAGATAGTCAGGAAAGAGGGCTTCCAGAGCTGCCTCAGAAAATGGCAAGAAAAGAAGTGAGCGAGAGTACGGGGAGGGGCGGCCACGGCAGCATGGCTTTTGATGGACAGCTATAATTTTTTATTTACACCATATTTTGATGACACCTAGTGTGTGTATAATAGTTATTTTGTTTTGTCTTGTTTGGTTTTTTTTTTTTGTTGTTGTTTTGTTTTTTGAGACAGGGTTTCACTTTGTAGTTCAGGCTGGTCCTGAACTCAGCCACAGCAAATAACTCAGCAATCCTCCTGCCTCTGCCTCCCAAGTTCTGGGATTAGAGGCATGAGCCACCAAGGCCGGCTTTGTTGTATGTGGTTACCAGGGATCAAACCCTGGCCCTTGTGTTTGCAAGGAAGGCACCAGAACCAGTGAGCTAAATCCCTGACCCCTATAATAGATTTTTAAAATTCGAACTGTGGCTAAGATTTTGAATACAATACAGGCAAGACTTCTCTGCTGGTAAAGATACTTTTTCTAGGTGGAATTGTTACATTAATATGCAATCTTTTACATCATTTTCCAACTGACTCCCAATTTACTTCTAAAGATTATCTGGTTTATATTTGTCCATTGTAATTGCAAAACCATGTAGAGGTGAGTTGCCTAGCACTGGACCAAATTCAGATACATTCTGCCTTAGGACAATGATCTTTTATTTAAAAATGTTGTCAGTTTGACCCAAGATGTTATCAATGAACCCGTGTTGGTTACCACTGATTTCTTTATTTTTGAGACAGGGTCTGAATTATGGTATGTGGTTAACTGGGGATTGAACCTGGACCTTGGAGCTTGCAAGACAGGTGCCAGAACCACTGAGCTAAATCCCCGGCCCATCCCATTGATTTCTTATTAGAGGGGTCAGGTAATTTGCTCAGAGTGTAGCCAATAAACAAAACCCTGGACTCCAACCCAGGATGGTGTAACCCTGAAGACCCACTCTTTCCACAGCATCTCTATCTCATCGGCTCATGTAGCAGCAAGACCTTCCCTTCCAGTTTTTACTTTATGCCAATTTAATGTGAAGGCAGCAAATGCCAGTCTTGGCCCGTGGATCTGGGCAGGGCTGGACTAGAGTTCATCTGGTAGAGCCTGAGTTCCCACTGCCCCATGTCCCTCAGAAAAGCTGATAATAACACAAGAAATACTTACTCAACATTTTTTTCTTGAAATGTCAGTATTTCAAGTATTCCAGATTTCAGTACAGCTTTGTAGTACATGAAAGGTCTAGATGTTTTTGTAGTTTTCTTGTTTATTAAAGAAGAAGACTTGAAGGCTCACTGAGGTGTAGAAGTGCCGCAAAAGTCACTTGAAACACACCTGAGTACTGTGTGATAAAGTGTGTTTACTAGTTCACTAGGAGGGAGGGAGGCAGAGAGAGAGAGAGAGAGAGAGAGAGAGAGGAGAGATAGAGAGTATGAATAGCTCAAGTACTGTAGCGGCTTGTGGAGCTACTTCCTGGGTTTTGTAGGATGTTGGGGACAAAGATCACATTCAACCCTAAGCTGACAGGCCAGGAGAAAAATCCCCAGAGAGGGGCTGTGGACTTGGGAGGATGGGTGGCGGCCTCGTGGAGTCATTAGTGACGCAATCCAAGTCCACAGAGGATTCTGTAGAGAGAGAACTTCAGAAAACCCTGCCCCAGCGCCGGAAACCAGGGCTCTAGGGCCTGCTGAGTCCCGGGGATGAGGGTGAGGGCTGTTCACTTATATCTGCCAGAAAAACACATTGTTTTTGCCCCAAATCGTCATTGCTAATGAACATTTCCATGCCCATCTTTATCAAGTAAATCTAGGCATTTTATGCAGTAGTTTTTTTTTTTTTTTTTTTTTTAGGTTTTTTGAGACAGGGTCTCGCTTTTGTGGTTCAGGCTGGCCCTTAGCTCAGCCTCAAACTCACATCACAATCCTCCTGCCTCCACCTCCCGAGTGCTGGGATTACAGGCGTGAGCCACCACGCCCGGCACTGCGGTATGTGGTACTGGTTGCTGCTGGGTGTGGGTCTCCACACCCAGTATTGTTATGTGGTTACCGGGGAATCGAACCCGGGCCCTTGCGCTTGCAAGACAGGCGCCGGAACCACTGAGCTAACTCCCCGGCCCTATGCAGTAGTTTTTAATTGTTCCAGAAGCAGACTGCTACCCTCAACTGCCAGTTGGTCTCCCTCCCACACCATCTATTCCTCATCCATTTTTTCTACAGAAATTGAAGCACAATACTGTGCAACTGGACACAAAGCTACCGGGGATAAAGCACACATTGTCCAGATTTTCTCGTTGCAAATACAATGTGAATAAGTTCTGGCTAGTGACTTATAAAGAGAAACATTACTGGAAAGCTTCCAGGAAAACATTCTTTTTGAGACAGGGTCTCTTTGTGGTTTGGGCTGGCCCTGAACTCAATATGTAGCCCAGGCAAACCTGGAACTCACAATAATCCCTCTGCTTCTGCTTCTTAAGTGCTAGGATTACAGGCGTGAGGCACCATGCCTGGCATGGTAGTATGTGGTACTGATTGCTGGTGGGCATGAGTCACCATGCCTGGCATTGTTGTGTGTAGTTACTGGGGATCAAACTCAGGATCTTGTACTTGCAAGCCAGGTACTGAAACCACTGAACTAAATCCCTGGCCCCCAAAGATTTTTTTTTTTTTTTTTTTGAGACAAGGTCTTGCTTTGTAGTTCAGGCTGACCAGATTGTGTTATGGTACACATGGATCAAAGTTGGGAACTTGTGCTTGCTAGTCAGGTACTGCAGCCAATGAGCTAAATCTCTGGCCTGGAAAAACATTCTTTTTTAGGTTTTTTGAGACAGGGTCTTGCTTTGTGGTTCAGGCTGGCCCTGAGCTCAGCCTCAAACTCACATCACAATCCTCCTGTCTCTGCCTCCTGAGTGCTGGGATTACAGGTGTGAGCCACCACGCCCGGCACTGTGGTATGTGGTACTGGTTGCTGCTGGGTGTGGGTCTCCACACCCAGTATTGTTATGTGGTTACCGGGGAATGGAACCCGGGCCCTTGCACTTGCAAGACAGGCGCCGGAACCACTGAGCTAACTCCCCAGCCCCTGGAAAAACATTCTTAAAAGACTGTGCATGACTACTTCCAGGAATGTGGATATGATGGCTGGTGTGTCAACCACCACACTGTGCCATGAGGCTGGAGGCCACAGGCTGGGGTGCAAGAAAAAGTTAACCTGGACTAGCAAGCTTCATATGTCCATGAAGGCAGGAAATATCTGTTACTTGGGGTTTTCTATCATCTGTGGCCACAGCTAAAGCTACTTGATATTAATACAAATTCATACAAATATTAGTATTAATTATTAACTTTTTTGTGCTGCTGAGAGTCAAGGCAGGGCCCATTGTGGTCAGCAATGCCCTCCATTTAAGTAATGAACAAAGAAAGAGACCCTTCATGGAGACTGAAGGAGTGGTCAAGGTCTCTGAACAGTAAATTCCCCCAAACAGCACTGATGTCTTTTGTCGTCCATGTGGTGAGCAGTAGTTCTCATCATTGAGGAGACAGGAGGTGAACTGCTGGGCAGGATACCCAGGCCAAGGACCAAAGCAATAGCGCTGCGGCCAGTGGCAGCCCAGATGCAGGGCGCAGGTGCAGTGGGGTCTGCGGTGCAGAAGCTGTATGTGCCACTTTGGCTCAGTCTTTTCATTTGCATTCAGTGGCCACATCTGTGAGCATCAGCGGTGGGGTAGTCCTGCCTATTTGCATCTTTTGAAGCAGATTAACAGTGGCATGTAAGCCTACCCTGGGCTGGAGGAGAGAGAAAAACTGCAAGCTGCCTTTTTTCAATGCTAAAATCCTCTTTGTGTCATACTCTGTGGTCCTGTGGGCCCTTCTAATGGACATCAGGAAAGACAGGGAGGATAGATGGGGGGCCTTGGCCAGGAGGGTTTTAACGATCTATACTATTTGGGTTTGTTTGGTTTTTTTTCTTTTTTTGGAATTGTACATTTTGAGACAAAGTCTCAGTGCCTAGATCAGGATGACCTCAAATTCTTAGACATCCTCCTGTCTTGGTCTTCTGAATGCTGGGACTAAAGCTTGTACTACCATGCTGAGTTTGACAACTGCTCCTTAGTATTCAAAATGAGGCCCTTCCACATAAGGAAGGCTAGGAAATGAGACAGACGAAAGTACCTTAGAAACTGCCCTCATTTTGGCCTAAAATGAGGACAGAAATTTAAAACGTGCACAATTTAGTGTTTCTTCTTCCCGCTTATATTGTCTATAATTTTTTCTTCCTTTTTTTGGCTAAAACTTGGTATATTGTGCGGTTCTTGAATTATATCAAGACACTTTCTTCTTCTTCTCTGTTTCACAGTACCCATGCGATTGCTTACTAAATATATTTTGCCATTTTATTTACTTTAGGGGAGGCACTGACACCATTACCCTGACTTCTCCATACCCACCGTGTAGATAAATCACTGCAATTATTTATTCTCCTGGGAAGGAATTGGAGGTATACAAGCCAGACTAATATGCACCTTTAGCCCACCTCAGTGACACTGTGCAAACCAGTTGCTGGGAACCCTGAAATATGCTCTGTATTTCCATTTTTCCTAATTGTACAAGATAGTTGGGGTTTGTGAGACACACTGGGAATTTTTACCTTAGTTTTCAATAGCTACATATTGCTGAGGATTTGTACCGAACGAAGCCTACAGCTCAGTCCTCGGGGCTGGGGAATTCATCAGCACACTAGAAACACAGACATCTGGAGACACGGAATTCAGAGATCCTTTGAAGCTACAGTTAGGGAGCTTAAGTTGCTTGGATTTCTTTTTAGCAGGCAGTTTTCTCCTGTTTAGCAATCTTCTTGAGGAACTTAAAACGTTACTGTTATCACAAATACCTATCCTGTCCTCTTCATTGAAAAAGGAAGGAAGCAATGGAAGCGTGCTAAAAAGTATTTCCAGTTCCATTAAGAGGGAGAAAGAAAAGTTTCTTCTGATAAAGTCTTTTCCTTAATGTAAATGGACAAAACCATGGCCCGCATAAATAGCTTGCGTGGATGCTGCAGACCTAATATGCATAAAAGCATTCACTGTTTCCATCAGGAAATGTACCAGCATGGGATCCTAATGCTGAATAGACTTCATCCTACTACAACTGCTAAGTTGTGCTGTAAAAGTATCTATTTTTCAGCAGCAGTAAAGCTTTTGGTTAACTGTTGAGAAAGGGCCTGATCTCAGTGGATTCTTTCAAAAATGTAATCCACTAATTGCAATCTGTATAAGGAAATCTCAGTGAAAGACACAAGAATTTTACCCATTTTCACATATGCAAATTTTTTACATAGTAGAAACTAACCATTGACAGAGGCCAAGAAAATAATTTGCAGAATTCTTTGTTGCTGAAATCCAGTTTTCCAAAACCTAATTTATAGAAAAATCTGATAAATCAATTTATGACATCTGAAAAATTAATGTATCACATTTATTAGTAGGAAATTTAATGACAATTTTTATTTCTACTAAGAATATGAAATTTAATATTTGCTTTTTGCCAAAGATTTAACTTTTCCAAAATTTTAACATTCTCTATGGGAACCCTTCAATTCATACCTTTTTACACAAACATAAGGTTATCTTAACTAAATTCTGATTGATATTAGATGATTTTT
Organism: Petromus typicus; assembly: GCA_004026965.1. Lineage (NCBI taxonomy): Eukaryota > Metazoa > Chordata > Mammalia > Rodentia > Petromuridae > Petromus > Petromus typicus. The sequence continues at coordinate 14,789 of PVIR01036466.1, forward strand.
AATTGGAAATTAAAATATAAAGCAGAAAGAGCTGTGAAAATATTTATGTCAGAGTTAATAAATGCCTGTGTGAAATGACAAATCTGCTAGGTTTGTTGGTTGGCAAATTTGCTTAATAAAAATTTGCTGTGTGGTTGACCAGTAAGACATGGCCCTCTGTGTAGTGTAGGGTTTGCACTACTTAATTCTATGGGGCCAGGATGTGATCAAGGTCCTTTGGAATTATACGTTCCAGCTCAGGACTCATCTGGATGACAAGGTGTTCAATCCCAGCCAGCTAGCATGTTGGGAACTCCGATAGCTAGACCAGCAGTTCTGGTGTGATTTGGAGGAGTGTGTGCATCCTAAGAGTTCAGAGGAAAAGGTTGAGGTAGGACTTACAAGACAACTTGTCTTTCTCCAAATTTGAAGGCCCAGTGTGATGATATTTGGTGATGCAGCCTTAGGGAAAGGATTACATTTTGAGAATTGAGCCCTTGCAAATTAGGAATATGGATGAGGACTCTAATAGAAGAAGCCTCAGAGAAGACCCTCCTCTCTCCCTCCACTGGAGAAGGCAGCTCTCCAGGGACAAGGAAGTGAATCCCCAATGAACACTAAGCTGACTTGACACTAGGCCGGCAGGTTGACTTTGGGCTTCCAGCCTCCAGAACTGGGAAATATAAATATTTGTTTTCAGAAAACCAACACAGACCGTCTTCTTTCTTTTCTTTTCTTTTCTTTTCTTTTTTTTTTTTTTTTGTCTGCAGCTCAATGGAACAAAACATTGTTAAAGTCATCTGGGGAAAAAAATAAAATCATCTGGGAAAAATTTTAAATCCTTTGATCCAGGTTGTTCCCTAGACCAATTATATGAGAATGTTTTGGTGGTCCAAGCATGACCATTTACAAAAAGCTTTCTAGGTGACCAAAACATGCAACTGTTATACAGTAAAAATGTGACTGGCAGTTGTCCCAGGTTCTTGTGAAGATGACTTTACATTTCTGAAATTCCTCAGGGAGGGGAAA
>PVIR01036467.1:0-15803 GCA_004026965.1 Petromus typicus
GTGGAGACCCACACCCAGCAACAACCAGTACCACATACCACAGTGCCGGGCGTGGTGGCTCACGCCTGTAATCCCAGCACTCGGGAGGCAGAGGCAGGAGGATTGTGATGTGAGTTTGAGGCTGAGCTCAGGGCCAGCCTGAACCACAAAGCGAGACCCTGTCTCAAAAAACCTAAAAAAAAAAAAAAAAAAAAAAAAAAAAAAAAAAAAAAAAGAGTATGCCCTTTTGCAAGGGTCTGGGAAAAAAGGCACTGTACAACAATCTCTTATTTTCAGTTGAGCTCAATATATTACAACTTCAACTTCCTTGGGGGCAAAGCATCTATACTTTAAACCTTTAGTTTTTTTTTTTTCTTAGTATGTAGTCACTTGATAAGAGCAGATTTGTCAAAGGGAAACTGAAATAACATTTATTTCCATTATATTAGAGAATGTAGCTAAGATGTGGCAGTCAAATTATTTTCTTGCTGAATCTCAGAGTTAGGTGGACTTTTTTCCAGGGAAAGCAATGAATTTCTATGAGGCTTCTCTGTGCAAGAAGTACTCTCACAAAACACACAAGATCAGACAACCTGTTGCTTTTGGTAGAGCCACTCCTACAAAGAAGAGAGAAGGAATCCTGATGCACATATGACCAGTGCCTCTTTCTAGACATACCAGTTCAAGTAAGTTATTCTTCTCCCCACTATTGTGCTACTAATATGGTTTTAAGGTATAGAAAGAGAGAGGAAGCACTGTTCTGTATGGTGAGTCTTTCTCATGAAAATTGTCCTAGATCTTTTTCTAGGGTCTGAGAGAGACCTACATTATTAGCTGTGAAACAGCACATTTTAACCCTTTGTAAGCCACACCTGGCACAAAACAAATGGAGCAGGCAGAAGGCTACCAGGCAAAAAGCTGCTTGTTAGAAGTTCGGTGGACAAAGGGAATACTGTATGTTATCTTCTTTGCTGGCTTCTTTCTTTAGTATGAACATGGCTGGCAAAGAGTGTAGTGATGGTAACCCTTACTTAATAATTACTTGACTGCTGCTGGATTTGTATCCTAGGATTTTTGTTCTATGGAAAAGCCAAAGAGTAGGGTGAGATCTTAGGATGCTATCCTAGAACATAGAACTCAACATGCCACGTGATAGAAACTTAAGGACTTGCTTGTATTTGCTCCAGTGTTCCTTTGGATGCTACATCAGAAACTTAAGATTTGTTTTTTAAAATCAGCTGTATTGCTTTGAGATCTGCAAAAAATATTTACATTTTGCAAAGAGAGAGATGTCTCAGAAAAACCTCACATCCTGTTCCCCCATTAACACCTTATTTGGATAAGGTTTATTTGTTATAACTAATATTAATATTATTCACTATTATTAGCATCACACACTGTTGATAACAGAATTCTATGTCTTATTCAGATTTCTTACTTTTTACTAGATGTTCTTGTTCTATGATCTTATGATACCACACTACATATACTTCTCCTATTTCCTCATGATCTTCTTGGCTATGACAGTTTCTCAGACTTGCCTTTGGTGATCTTGTTAGTTTTCTTGTTGTTATTATTTTAAGTGGAGTGTCACTACATTACTCCTCTGACATCAAACTCACAATCCTGCCTCAGTCTTCCTTGTAGCTGGGATGACAGGCAGGCACCACCATGCCCAGCTCTGGTAGGTATTAATTCAACTGTTTTACTCTAACTGCATAAAAGTTTGAAACTTATATTAGTTTTCTATTGTTGCTATAACATGTACTAAGTTGCAATTGATGCTCTAACAAATTACCACAGTGTGGCTTAAAGTGAAACAATGGATTTGGAGGTCAGCAGTCTGAAAATAGTTTCTCTGAACCTAAAACGAAGTGCTGGCAGGGATTTGATCCTTCTGGAGGCTCAGTGGAGAATCCAGTTCTTGTCTTTTTCTATTTATAAAGACTGTATTCCTTGGTTTGTGGCCCCTTCCAGTCATGGCATCCCTCTGATCTCTGCTTTTATAGTGACAGCTCCTCTTTCTCTTCTACTTCCATCTTCCCCCTTTTAAGACCCTTGTTTTTACATTGTAGCTGTGCAGATCACCCTAATAACTTTGCTGTCATTAATTATGTATAGTTTTTTTTTCCAAAGAGGGCAGGGGTCTCCAGATTGGATGTAATTTAGTTATTGCACATATGGTCCCAAATGTCCTTTGAAATGTGTTATCTCCCCCATCCCCAAGGTGAAGGTTTTATTAGGGAAATGAATTATAATGAAAGTATAATGAAGCTCACAGTCAATTTTGGTCAGATCTGCCAGCGTCCTTGCTTGTACCACTCTCATCTGGTTTGCTCATGCATCCCAACCTCTTACCTCGAGGACTAGAAAAGCCTGCTTCTATTATTGACAGCCTGATTTATTTCCTCCCTCTTATTGCCCATGGTCTCAACTACCTGCTTGTTTTTCTTAGGCTGCTACATCAAAGTCCTGTCAATCCCCAAACCTTGTCTCAGAGTCAATTACATATTTCTTCACTGGAGATACTTTATAATTTGGGAGAAAGATCATTTCATGACTAAATTATGATTTGGCCTGTCTGAGGCTTCAATAGTCCTGTTACACTGTGATGCTCAAAGGAAGGATTACGTCAGCTGAAGACATCCTGGTTCTTGGAGAACAGAGTAGTAACACAGAAAGAGAAAAGCTTCACCTAAGAGGGGACAAACTCCTTATTAGTTTAACTCATCCCTGCTGCTGTTGTAAGAACATTTTGCTCACCTCACAGTGCTAATGAACTTAAGCTCCTCATTTACCTAAGATCCTCATCAGCATAAGATCTTCATAGTCATAGAGTACTGCTACTCTATGAGACATCTATTCTTCTGATTATAAGATCCTTGTCAAGTTAGGATTATTGTTGCCCTCTGAGTCATCTGATAGTTCCTAAGAACCAAAACATAGTGGCAAGTTTGGGATGCCTTTGTCCTTGATCTCCATAGCCGCATTAACCAGGCCCCAAACCCACCTTCTTCTCTAAGCCTCATTTCTTGTCTTTATTCTTAGCAGCTTTGTGTTGTAGTGGCTCACAGGAGCCCAAGACCTATTGCAAGAGTTCTGGTAATGTCCTAAGTCCACATACAGCAGCCTGAAATTTGTTTGGTACAAGTGTCCTGGGACTTTGCCATGCTTACTTCCCAATCAGCTTTGCCATGCCCTGCTTTCTTGTACCATGAGACACCGTTTCCATCATTCTTTCTTGGGTTGCAGAGGGAGTAAAAGTCTCCATCTTCTTTAGCTTCTTCAGCTAAAAGGGTGTAATCCCTTCCTGTTGGGGGTTATGTGCTATCCAACTACCTTGGGATGTTGTGGTTCACTGGCTGGATTGAGGAAAAATAGGCCTACCAGAAAACAATGAGTAAGTTAGTGACCACTGTGCTGCCTGTTTAAGAAGGAAACTTTACTATTAGCCCAAATATGAGGAGCAGGTCAGATTTCCATGCTTTGTATAAAGGAGAATATATATTAGAAAGGTACATCAGATAAATGATAGAAATGGCCTCCCTTATGATATCTTAAATGGGTAATATCCCATTTTGGGGCAAGTTACAAATCCTCTTGAGTGCTATTGGCAGTAATTGGAGTTAGGACTCAGACATTTCTTGGCAAAATTTTACCTGGGCTCCCTTTAAGGTATGATTAGCTACCTCTAATTTTCCAGAAGATTGAGGTGCCCAGGTGGAGTGGAGGTGGTACTGGTACATTATTATTATTTTTAGTTTTAGTTTTTGAGACAGGGTCTCACTTTGTAGTTCAGGCTGGCCCTGAACTCACTATGTAGCTCAGGCAAACCTTGAACTCACAGCAATCCTCTTGCCTCTGCCTCTGGAGTACTGGGATTACAGGCGTGAGCCACCATGCCTGGCACTGTGGTATATGGTACCGATTGCTAGTGGGCATGAGTCTCCATGAGTCTCCACGGCCGACATTGTTGTATGTGGTTACCAGGGACTGAACCTGGGCACTTGTGCTTGTAAAGCAGGCACCAGAACCACTGGGCTAACTCCCCAGCCCCAGTGTATATATTTATAAAGCCTTTATTACTTCTGTAGTTATTTAAGAGGTACAAGAAGGCTCACTGCCACTCTGGAGGGGTTGGGTTAGTCCCAGTTGGGGGATTAGCATCTTAACTACCTTCACAGTTTTTTTTTTTTTTCTGAATAGACAGGAAAGTTTTATAGTTGGACAACTCCTGAATTGGGCTGCAAATTAGAATATCACCCAAACTGTAGGATGGTTCCCTACTTAAGCTTTAGGTTCTTTTAAGTCTAGGATAGAACCAATTAGTGTTCCCTGAAATTTGTTTATGGATCTGTCACCAGGGTGTGAATTGGAATGACAGCCTTATTAATGAAGTGAAGGTTTGGTACCGTCCTGTATTCTCCTGAGGAATTTAGTACAGGGAGAATGGGAGTATTGCAAGGGGACTGACAGGGCTAAGGCTGTATTTGGGAAACATGCCTACGAGAGACGGGAGGCCTGTATGTGCCTCTTTTCTGGCTGGATACTAGTTTCAGGTAGGAAATTGGCTGGGGTCCTCCAGTCTTGCAACTACTGTTATGGCTAAATATACTCTACCACATATTCTATTATACCATCCAGCAGGATCCATCTGTTGGCAGATTTGGTCAGGGAAACCTGGTGTGGTCCTAGAAGGTAAAATCTGTTTTGGTCTTAGCCAGAATTTGAGAATTATCCCCAATTTTGCTAGTAAGTCTCTTCCTATCAAGAGAGTAGGACAGGGTACAACAATTAGAAACTCAGTTTAAACATTTGGCCTTCAAAGAGACACATGAGAGGAGGAAGAAGAATCTCCAATTAGGGATCCCATCAACCCCAACTATGGCTACAGACCTAGTGGGGGGCTTGTGAGAGAAGGGAATAAAAGCAGAACAAGCTGCTCCTGTGTCCGTAAGCAGTTGAACTGGCTCACCCGTGACGTCTGAGATTACCCAGGGTTCATCGGAGGAGATGGCGATGCCTGTGGAGAGGAGCATTGCAGGTTCCGCTGTGCCTCTTCAGGAAAGGGGGGTTCAGGCTGGCCTACCCCGTCTCTAGGCACTGCAATAGTCAGACCTCCAAAGCATGAGTCAGACACATCAGCTAGCCCACAGGGGGAGGTGTGGTGCAGTCTGGTGCCTGGTGTCCAGCCCTCTTGCATTGGAAACAGGAAGCCTTTCCTTGGTTGTCCCTGGGGCTTCCCTTCGATGACCTAGGTGACTTTAAAGACCGCCAATTGCAGCAGCCATAATCTAAGCTTCTCTCTTTTGTTCCTCCTCTGAGTCCCAATGGTTGAGCACAGAAAAGGCCACGTCCTGCAATTGGACCATAGTATCGCTGGCCCATCTGAAGTTTTTGTAGTTTGTGCTGAATACCTACCTGGGTGACTGATCAGTGAAATAATGTCCCACTCTTACTTCTCCCTCCCTGGAAGATGGATCTATGTAGGGTGTTTTTGAAAGATTTAATACAGCTTTTCATCTCCGTGGTAAGAACAGCTATCATATCAGCCATCATCTTTGTCCCCCACTACTGTTAGAGTCCCAGTTTTATTCTGTTGAAGGGAATGTGTGATTTTTCTTTCCTTTTTAAAACATATTGCTCATCTGCATAGTTCCTAGCCTCTTGGAGGATTTTTTTTTTTTTTTTTGTCTTTCTTACAGTTGGCCTAGTTGTATTTTGCAGTGCTGTATATTTGCAACTGAGAAAGAGAACTGACTTATTGGCAGGGGGACGATACGGAGAAAGCCAAAGAGACCTACCAGAGTCATCAGACAGATCAGAGAGACGTACATCTCCTTGAGAGACAGGTGGGCCTTCCAGGTCAGAGTCATGGTGGCGATCTCTCCCTTCCTCGGGGCCACTCTACATACCATACTTTCCGAGCATTCCCTGTGATAAAGGGTCACAGGACCCCGAAGAGATGGCATGTTATTTCACCTTTTATGTTTTAAGCAGAAATGCTGTAACTGAAGTATAGTCTCATAATTTAAATTGCTCTCCTGTGTCCATCTTTTGCCATTTCCCAATTCATACTGAACTGCAATTGGATGGTAATAGTCGATAAGCTATTCCTGTTTTAAACTATCAGGATTAAACCTTTCCCATTCATCAGCGATGTGACCTAGTGGTGAAGTTGGTGAAATCTGTGCGGCGAGGTCCAAGAGATTTCCTATGGCTAACTCTGGGGCCTATAAAGAAAAAGAAAGGGAAAACCAGGACGCGGGTCCTGAGGACGGCACCCCTGCAGAAGGAGGAAATCGTAGAGTTCCATGAGGCATCCCTGTGGGACTCAAGCACCTACTAGACAGATGTCCCTTTCCAAAGATTAGAGTGAGAGTGACACTGGTGTCATTCACAGAAGCAAGGAAACATGACAGATTTTCCCTACTTAAGACTCATTAACCCATCCACGAGAAAGGCATAGAGTCACCTGATAGTCCTACCTAGTCCTCCCCTCATGGAGTTACCGTAGGCAAAACTTCAGGAGCTTTAGAACGTGCAAAATTTTCTCTTCTTGTGTGGGAAGACCCTGGCTTGTTAAAACAATTCAAAAGAAAATGAGGAAGCTCATATGTCTTCTAAAATCGGAGGCTTAGTTTGTAAGGCCAGTTGGTAAGAAAAATAAAATAGCAAAGGAAATAAATAGCAGTAGTTGACCCAAACCTGCACCTAGTGAGTGACAAAGCAACATAGCTTTGGTCACCTGACAAGGTGACATGGTGCCCAGGACCAAAACAGTAAACTGAGAAAGAAAAAGCCATTTATAAATTAGGCAGGTGGAGAGCAGACTGATTTCCAAAGAGAGTAGCAAAATACACATAACGGGGCATACCAAACTCTAGATCATACACAGATCATCCAATGATTCAATAATAGGAGCTCTCCGGCTCCTTAACTCATGACTACAGCGTGAGCACAAGCGAGAAAAAGGGAGAAAGACTATTGCAATAGAAAGGAAAAACGAAAGCCAAACATTCCCTTCCTTACCCCATCCCACGTGGCAGGGCATATGGAGAAGCTCTTCCTAGAACCCTGAGGAAAAGTCTCCCAGATTCCCAGCTTAGGGGAGAGAAACGGGAAAAGAAGGAGGAGAGAAGTAAAAGGGGAAAGGGAAGAGGAGAGGGAGAGGCAGGCGTAGAGAGGGCATGCCTATTTCCTCAACTAGCTTCTGCCTGCCTTCCTGCCTCATCTTCTCTTCTTTCCGTCTCTTTTTCCCTCCTCCACAGGCTAAGGCATGGATGAGGGACGATGAATAGTCAGTGCTGGTGGCGGAACCAGAGGGCATTGCGTCTCTCGACACTGTGTGTGGCAGAACCACCCACCACACTGGATCTTCTGCCTGCCTGTGTTGTTTCCTTGGAGAGAAACGAGTCCACATCTCCTTGCATCGTTGTATTTTAGTATCTCTTTGTGGCAGCAAGTTAGTCAAGAGTCCTGCAGTCCAAGAGTTTATCAGAGTGCACAATTTTTTTGGAAGGAGAACAGGTTTGAACCCTTTTAAATCTTATCCAAGAAGGATGGGGATTTAGCTCAGTGATTCTGGTGTCTGCCTGGCAAGTGCTAGGTCTCAAGTTCAATCCCCACTAACCACACACCACAAGGACAGGACATTACACTTATAATTCCAGCACTCAGGAGGCAGAGGCAGGAGGATTACTCTGAGTTCAAGGCTGACCTGGGCTACATAGTGAGTTCGAGGCCAACCTGAACTACAAGGTGAGACCCTGTCTCAAATCCCCCCCAAACAAATAAACAAACAAAACCCACCCCAACAACAACAACAAACTCATCCAAGAGAATTTCCTGGAAGAACCGTGGGATTCCCAGTAGAATAACCCAGTTCAGAGCAGACCAACCCCAGAGAGCATCGAATTAAATTACTTAACAAGAGGAGTTAGTCTCCAAAATAGAGATAATTTTATGCTTGCCTCCCTCCCGAACCTGAGAGCCAATATGTCAGAATTAAGAATAAAATAAACTCAAGTACCTTTTCCTAACCCATCTTCCCAGCCTCCCTCTCCCTTCCTCCTCTGCTCTCCAGTAGAAGAAATCAGTGCTCTATTCTCTGTTCGTATTTTGTTAAATTTGCTCCTTTTTGTCCATCTCCCAGGATGCTCTTTGGTTTATTCAGCATTTCAGAAAACCGTCTGCACCTGAGTCAGTACGTAGACTCGAGGCCTGTAATGTACATGCAGGGATCCCACGGTGGAAGCCTTCTGTTCCAGTATAGTCAGGACCGGAAATGGAGTACTTACGTCAAAGCAGGAAATCAAAATGTAATCAGGAGTTGCTTTCAATATTTTAACTTCAAACACATTGAGATATATATATATATATATATATATATATATATATATATATATATATACAATGTGTGTATATATCAATGTATATATATATGTCAATATGTATCTATCTATCTATCTATATACTTTTGATGTGAAGCAAGGGTACTTCTTTCAAAATGAGTCCACTGGTTAGACCTTGGTATAATCTTTCTTAAATATGTCACAATCACTCATTTTTATGATTCCCAGTAGGATTAAAAAAAAAAAAAAGGAGTAAGAATTTAAAACACACCTGGCTTAAAAATCTGTGTGTAGGAATTTAAATTACTTAAAATTATTTACCTATCTTTTTACACTTGTTTGCCCACATTCATTTTGATAGTAGTCTTTGCTGCTTTGGTATTGTTTTTTTGGTAATTCAGCCTTCAGTGAGTCTTTCCAAAACATTCCTCTTAGTTAAAAATAATGAACTGTTGCAGACGTACTAACAGAACAACAGAAGGAGCACCTGTTTCCATATGCAGCGTCGTGGAATATTGTGCATTCATACTGACATCAGATTTTTATTTTTATTTATTTATTTATTTTTTGGATTCTGACTAACGTGGGGAGGGGGGATCAGATTTTTAAAACAGAGTGAACATTGTAAGCATTGTAAATCTGCCTGCTCATTGCTGATTTCATTTCTGTCTTCTCTTCCATCCATAAAACCATCTTGAATCTGATGCTTAACGTTCCCAGATGTGTTTTACACTTATGTACACACATGCATCATAAATATATGGCTCTATTTTACATGTTTGTACTCTATATGTAAATGGTATCATGCTGTGTGCTTATTCTGCTTCAGTTTTTTCTCCTCTCATCATTATGTGTTTGAGATTTACCCTTGTCAATATTTGTAGTGCTAATTAATTCATTTAAACGGTTGTATAGTGCTCATTTTGTGAATATACCATGACTTTTTTCTTTTTTTAACATCTGAGTTGTTTCTCTTTTTTCCATTACAAGTAACATTGTAGTGTTCTTTTTTTGTTTTTTGTGTTGTTTTGCAGAACCAGGGTTCCAACTCAGGGCCTTGTGAGTACTAAACATGCAACCCAGTTGTTCCTGTATGTGACTTTTGTGCATATATTTGAGGGCTTGTCTAGCCTAGCAAACACAATAAATGATATTTGGGAGTTAGAGGACATGTACCTTTTTAATTTTACAAGGTTACTTTGAAAATTCCTTTAGAAAAAAAAGACAAAGTTTCACTGTATAGGCTGGGCTTGAAATCACAGTATATTCCAGGCTATCCTGAAACTTGTGATGGTTCTCTAGACAGCTTCCTGAATTCTAGGATTTTAGGCCAATTGAAAATTATTTTCTAATATGATTATAATAATGTGCGTTTCTACCAGCCGTATGAGGGTTCATTGTTCTGGATCTGCGCTATCATTCTTTTGAATTTTCTTCTGCTTAGATGGGTATCAGAAGTGGTTTTATTTTCATTTGCCTAATCAGCAGCTATGTTTACTATTTCTTCATACATGTATTAGTCATCCAGAAATCTTCTTCCAGGCATGTCTGTTTCTGACCTTTGCCTATTTTTGTTATTCACCTTGTATTCATGATTTGTAGAAATGTTCTTATAAATGATATGTACCTGTCCTTGTGAGATTTTAGCTTATAGTTTATATTTGTTCATTTTGTCTTTGCTGAATATTTTAATTTTTAATTAACATATTAATTGAACATATTTATGGGGGTAGAAGGTGATATTTCAGTACCTGTATACAGTGGATAATGGTCAATTGGGGCAATAAGTATTTCCATTTCTGTAGGTTCTGGAGACTTTGAGTCCTGTCTTCTAGTTCTCTTCAAGCATACAGTAGGTTAGTGTAACTATAATCATTATAGAACTGACTATAGTACTCCTATCTAAATGTTTTTTGTACCTGGTATCTAGCCTCTTCCTATCCTTCTTTTCCATTCCCTTTTCTAGCCTCTAGTATTCATTATTCTGTTCTGTACTTTGAGATCTAAAATTTTAATTTCCACATATAAGAGAAGACATAATCGTCTTTCTTTGCCTGGCTTAGTTCAGTTCATATAATCGCCATAGCCACCCATTTTGTCCCAGATGACTAAATTTTATTTACTTTATGTCTGAACAACACTCTATTGAGTATATATACGACCTGTTCTATGTCAGTGATGGCGAACCTTTTAGCGCATTCAATAATATAAACACCCCGTCATGGCGCAGGTGCCATAGATTCACCACCACTTTTCCATATCCGTTTACCTGCTGATGGACTCCTCCCATGTCTTGGCTATTGTGGATAGTACTGTAATAAATATGGAAGTACAGCTGTCTCTTTGACATGCTGCTTCACTGAATAAAGTGGGGTTGTTCCTTTATTTGGTAGAACTATTTTTAGTTTTATGAGGAATTTCCATACTGTTCTCTACAATGACTATACTAATATAAATGAGCAAATGTTCTTAAATTATAAGTAACCACATGTACCAATCATTTCTTTCATGGCTTACATTTTTTGTGTTTTAGGAAATACTTCCTTATTCAGGTAGAAGGTGCTTCTATATATTCTAAATATTCTTTTCAAAATAGTTTTATTTTTCATATTTGAGTTTTTATTTAAAGCAATATGGTTTTTGTAGGGTGTGAGATAGAAATCAACCTTCGTTTTTCCTTTCTCTCTCTACTTGCTTCCTTCTTTCTATGTGCCCAACTGCCTTGACCAAGTTCTCCAGAAAATAGCCTCAGGCTACCTACCTGCTAAGGTATTGAGTAGTGCCATTCCAAGGTAGCAAGAATGAGGGTAAAAGGGACATGAGGCATGGAAGAAAAGAAAGAAAATACAGGATGCGATGTCACCACCTGCACGTGGTTTCCAGAGGCAGTCCAGCCTGTGTCTCGGTCACCCAAGACTTCCGCCTGCAGGTTTTGTGAAAGCACCACACCTCAGAACAGTTGGTGAGAGAAAGGAGGAGGGGCAAAGAATTTCCCTGCTCTCTCTACTTCTCTCTTCTCTGTTAAAGTTTGCTCCACAGGGAGACAGTTCATGTCTGGCTTGTAGTATGTGACTTCTTTGTGTGGTCAGTTGTCAGGCAACTCTTCATGCTTTCTAGAATGCTTGATGGTTCTGTGAGCCAGACTGTGGTGGGAGAGCCATGTTCTCCGTGAATCCGGTCGTGGGACTCCTGAGCACCACGCCATAGTGTCTTCTGCTGGATCAAGAGCAATGGAAACCAGGCCATTCTGTGGGAAGAGCAGGGTGACTGCAAGTTCTGGGAGATGGGAAAATGTCAGCAGCCACTGATACTCCTTGAAGACAGGACGGTCCAAGTGTGTCATGGGGCTCCACTGAAACTAATTTTCTCATTTATTGAATAATTCATTCTTTCTCTCTACATTTGTGATAACATTTGTGTGCGTCAATTCTGCAGATAGTCAAAGATCTCTTTCTTCTTCTCTTCCTCCACTTGCTATATTCCAAGGTCTGGACACTAAATCTTAGAGAGGCTGTTTCTCTGCTGTTCACCACTCTGTCATCTTCCTAGAAGTCTCCCCAGTCATGTTATTTCTATATAAAAACCTTCTAGCTCCAGTTTTTGATGTTTTAAAATTATGAATGAGTATTTAATTCTGATCAAGCCTTTATTGCCTTTTTGAAATCATCTTTATTTTTGTCCTTTGATCTATTGAAGTAGTATATCACATTGATGGATTTTAGGGCACTTAATTTCCTGCTATTTTTGGAAGAAATGTAGTTCCTTGTAGAAAATACAACTTGGTCCTTCTAGAAATAATTCTCATTCTTTTTGATGTTCTCATGTTTATTTAAATAAATTAAATTATATAATTACAATATTAACTACATATGAATCAATGTCATGAAATAAAATACAAACAACTGTGGATGAACCCTACAACTCAAGTGTGTAATCGTCCATCACCAAAGAAGATTCACCCTGATTGTTCTCTGGAGACAGAATGGAGCTAACCAGTTAAGCAGAGGTCTTTTGGAAAAATGTTCACTGTTTAAGGAAGCAGTGGCTGTGGTGACAAGCACACCGTCTGTAAGTTAACATGACTAGCTCAGCATTGTGGCTCATGCCTTTAATCCCAGCATTTGAGAGGCTGAGGCAGTTTGAGTTTTACGCTCACTTGGGCCACACAGTGAGGTCAGCCTGAATTACATGGACCTTATCTCAAAAATCCAAAATCAAAGTTAAAAAACAGGATCAGTTGCCTCCATCCTACTAAATTCAAGAAACATGTATTGAGAAATTATTATACAGCAAGTACCATGTTAGATATCTTGGGCAAAGTTTCTATCTTCAAAATATTTTCCAGCCTAGTAAGAAAAATTAAGATCAAATGCTTAAATATCTAATCATAATACAGAAGTTAGTGAGATTATATATAAATACAAAAGTTATCACAGACCACAGAGTGAAAGTACAACTCTGTGTGAAGAGTGATAAGGAAAAAAATCTTTAAATTTTACAGTGAACTATGGAGAATTGGCCTTTTAACTTCTCTTTATATATCATCAATTGCTTTAAAAGCAATGCTTTTAGCCTAGTAGACTCTATTCTAATGATCATTTTTTTCTTGTTTGCATAGAATACATAAATTCTCCCTTTCTGCCTAGCCTATGAAATGTCCATGCTGTAATCCTCAGAACCTCTGTGAATTGATGTCACGAGGTGAAGACAAATTAAGATCAAAGGTTGAATTAAGGTTCCACATCAGCCAAACTCAAGATGTGAAGATGACGCTGGACTGTCTGGGTGGGCCCAGTGTAATCCCAGGGCCTCTCCAAGTGAAAGAGGGCAGCAGACGAGCCAGTGTCAGAGTGACCAGCATGATCAAGGATTGACCATTGCTGGCTTTGAACATAGGAGGAAGCCAGAACAGAGGAATGCTGGCAGTTTCTAAATGCTGGAAAAAACAAACGATTCTCTCTTAGAACTTCCAGAGGAATACAAACCCATGACACCTTGCTTTTAGCTCATTGGGGTCCAGTTTGGACTTTAGTCCTGCAGAATTGTCAGACAATGATTTTGTGTTATTTAAGCCACAAAATTTTTGACATTTTGTTACAGCAGCAAGAATAACAAAGGAAACCAATCAGGAAAGAGCAAGGGCTTCTAGAGCTCATAGCTTGGTTCATGGTGAGTTTAAAAGCTGGTAATGGGGCTGGGGATTTAGCTCAGTGGTTCTGGCACCTGTCTTGAAAGCACAAGGGGCTCAGGTTTGATCCCCGGTAACCACATACATTACTGGGCGTGGAGACTCACACCCAGCAGCAATCATTACCACATACCACAGTGCCAGGAGTGGTGGCTCACGCCTGTAATCCCAGCACTCGGGAGGCAGAGGCAGGAGGATTGCTGTGATGTGAGTTTGAGGCTGAGCTCAGGGCCAGGCTGAACTACAAAGTGAGACCCTGCCTCAAAAAAAAAAAAAAAAAGCTGGTAGTTATCTGTGAATGGGCCCACAGCATGAGAGACATAGGTGTGAATCTCAGAAAAGATGGGGATTAGCGATCATAGAATTAGTCATAGAGGGAAGACTTGACACCTGAGTGTAGATGAGAAGCCTTTAGCAAATGTTTGGAGCAATGCTGTCCAACAGAAATATAATACAAGCCATGAATGCAAACTACATATGCTATTTACATTTCCCTCAACTACATTAAAAACACAAGAAAAGGGTGCGATTAAAAATATAGTTTATTATAGTCAAAATATCTGAATTATTATCCTTTAAACATGTAAGCAATAAAAATTGCTAATGAAAAAAAATTGCCAATGAAGTAACCTGTGTAATTTGTGTAAGTGCTTAAAATCCCATATGCATTGTATAACACATCTCAGTCCAGCACATCTATAATTAATTACCAGGGCTCAGTAGCCTTCCTGTAACTAGTGGCTATTGTGTTAAGCTGTGCAGTTTAAAGAAACAGCAGATACAAAAGACGCACTCTCAAGAGACACCTGCATTTAGGAGGCAAGAAAAGGAAAAAGAGCCAGTGGAAGGACAGACAGAGGCAGCAGGATAATCAAAATAAGGCAGTGTCTCCAAATCCAAACTAGCCTTACATAAGACAGTGTGAGAAGAGAGGCTTCGCGTGCTCTTTCTTCAGTGCTCAGGATCGTTCACCTCTTAATGTTCGAGAGGGTTTCTCTCCGGAGTGCAACTCTGCACGTCACGCGTTTTCATTTGTGTGACTTTACCAGTTTCATATATGTAACTAAACGTCAATTTAGGTGCTCCAACTTAGGTGCCTGCAGGGGCTGTGGTGACTAAGGGAAAAAAGAAAGGAGCACTAGGTGGGATAAGATTGTTGGAGGATGTGATAATTTAGAACAGGTGCTCGGTGGGAGTAAGATGAAGATTGTGTTACCATGACAACTGATTATTTCATTGGTCCAATGACCAGTTGCCATGGTGACAAAATCTTTGTGTCAGTGTGACATGGATCCCAAGGGAGAGGATGCTTGTGCAAAGGACCCTTTTCTCATTGGGAAAGCTTTTATATTTGCAGTAATTTTTGTATTGTTTAATGAGGCCTCTCCCAAGAATTTCAGTCAGTATTGATGTTCCCCTCTCCCTCATTGCTCATTTATACTAGTCACCACTTGCAGAATGCACACAGTTTCATTATTTGTGTTTAATATATTATTTTCCTTTTCAATTTTTTTAGCTGTCTTAGTAATTTTCTTTCTCTGAAGTAGATGTAGTCTCTTTGAAGGCAGGGATTATGTTCAAAGGACTGGGAGTTGGCAGATAATCCTTGAGAATCAAAATACCACGACTGCTTCTATCATTTACCAATTGTGTGGATTTAGGAGTGATATTTATCTTACTGATATTTGGTTTTCTTATATAAAACTGGAATAATAAAACTTGCACTGTAGGATTGCTCTGATCATTGTATATAACCTAAGTAAGTTGGCTGGCCTGCAGTCGGATGCCCTCCAGGGATGACCCCAATCATGGCGACACCGTCCCTAGCCCAGGCCTCTGTGCTATGATTAATGCTTAGTAACACCTGATGAAGAAGATAGTGATGACTGAATGTTTCAATTATTTAATTTTAGAGTTTTCTAAAGATCACTTGTTGTATGTGGACCATGGTACATCAGGTGCAATTCTTACTTGCCACCCAGGTTATGCTGATTTTAACTTTCACACTTATATCTGATTCTACATCTGACCTGAATATATACCAGGAATGTAAAGGGCAAAGGCACATGTTAAACACCACTGCAGAAAAGTAACCAGCGAAATCCATCTTGTGAGCTGAGTATAGCGATAATTCCAGCACTCAGGAGGGGTGAGGTAGGAAGACTTCATATTTGACCCCCGTCTGCACATTGTACTGAATTAGCAAGAGCCTGTCTCAGAACAAAAATTTTTAAAGGGGCTGGGGATACAACTCAATGCGAAGGCACTGGGTTCCATCCCTA
>PVIR01036468.1:0-15793 GCA_004026965.1 Petromus typicus
GGTAAGGCAGTCCGGTACATTAAAATTGGAGTACAACATGGGATTAGGAAGTTATATTAGTGTTGTGTCATTTTCCTGACATCTAATGTCTGCTTGGCTGTGGTATGATTCTGCTGTTATTTTTGTTGTTGTTTACAAATGACACATAGTGTTTGTACATATTTTTGAGGTAAAATGTGATGTTTTGATTCATGTCTATATCAAGCAAAAAGCAACTCAGGTCATTCCTTAAATTTCTTGCCAGGAATTAGAAATAGTTGGCAAATTCTGTTCCCACTCAGATAGCTGTCAACTCCTTTGGGATTTAGAAATTTTGTTCTGGCTGTTCTACTTTCCCAAAAGCTGAATGAGATGGCACAGCCTGTGCAATAAAGTTAATATTTCAATTGCACGAATAACTGTCACTTCCCAATACGAATAACAGAATTCTGAATAAGATTCTAAAGGTGAGCTCTACCCAGTGGTCTGAGAATTTCCCAGTGTTTTGTCTGAATAGACTTTCACTTCCGTTCTTCTCTATTCTCCTGCTTCTTCCTCCTCTTCTCCACTGCTCTTATGCTCCCTCCTTCCTCCTTTGTACTTTCTCTTTTTCTTCCCATATCCTTTCTCCATTCAGAATTGAATTGCATGGCCATAAGTCATTACAAGACAGACCGAGAAAAATAAGTGCTTTCCAGCAAACAAAATTAGGATCTTATTGGAAAGGAAAAAAGATTATCTAGAAAAACCCTGAGTTTGCTGCACATTTTCATTTATCGTACTGTCGTTGTTTTTACTTGTTTCTCTCTTTAATCAGAAGCCACAACTTTCTGCCTGTTCGAATGCCTAAAGCACAGCAAGTGTCCAGAAAGTCCTGTTTCAGTCTTAAAATGTAAATTCCAATCTGTTCATATTTTTTTCATTTACAAAACTAGCTTTGAAAAGTAACAAAATAAAAGAATTTTGAAAATTCAAATAAAACAAATTAAATCTCTGTGTGTATAAAAATCTTTGGTGATTTTCTATACTCTGCCTGTGGTAGTTTCACAGGGAAGTTATGAAGTTTAGCCAAACTGTTCAAAAAAGTTAAAATATAATTTCATATAATAGCCACATTACCCTAGAAAAGCTACCAATGGCTGGGTGAAACACTTCAATTGTCTTACATGCTTTGTATGGTTTTTGACCTAGTAATCTGATTTTAAATCTTTACATATGATAATTAACTTTATAAGGTCTTATAAGATGAATCAGTGAATCTGATGCTGGAAAAAATAAGACACAGGTGGAGAGGAAAAAAAGGAGTTGAGATATCATATGTACATTACCAATTCTCTACAGCTAGTGCAGTCATTATGTACTGCAATGTATTAATAAAAGTAAAAGAACAAAAAAGAAAGAGCAAGAGCAGGAATATAATATGAGGACCAACTTGGAAGCAGTGATATTTGTACAAATTCACTTTTAAAATGTGCATCTTTTGATTGTGTTTTACAACCTCTGTAGGTAAGACTGTACAATACAGATTACATACTCATAATTTTTCCTAATTATATCTACAATTAGTAAGAACATTTTTAAATTTGCAATACGACATGTCTCTCGGAAAATCTTCAAGTTGAGAGAGACCCACAAGGAGCAGCAGCTCCGGCCCAGCACTTAGACATGACAGATTTACAAGTGATGCTGAATTTCATTAAGTGTCTGATAGATGGTAAACAAAACTTACCATCCATTTCTTACCCATTAATATTGACCAAAGGAGAAAAGGTTGACATTTTACTGCATCTGAACATGTTTTCCAATCAATTTGATTTTTAAAAACAACTAATTAAAGCACACGTGATGATGTTGAATTGTTGAATTTGCTCTATGTATTTCTGTGCAGTAAGTAATGGTAATGAAATGTTCAGATTTTATGCAACCATTGTTACATTTGAAAATTAGAAGAAAATTCGATTAGATAATGTTCCCGTTAGAGTCATGTTAAGTGCCGATTTTAAAATATAACAGCTTTCTAACACATTAGGGTACAGATAATTAAAAAGATGGAAGTTAGCTATTTTTCAAGGGTGTGTTGGGCCTGAAGGACAACAGAGACCTACAAATGCAGTCTTCAGTATTCATGGTGCTGTAGCCCAAGAGTGTCTGCTAAGCATGGCATGTCACGTGGTCTTTACACCTGGCTTCTAACCTGGCTTCTTTTCACCGTTCAGGAAAAGTGGGAAAATACTTGGATAGGGGTAGACTAGAATAAAGCCCAGTGTGAAAATTTAAGACAATATGTAGAATTGTCTAGATGAAGAGTTACCAACTAGATTTGGTCCAGTGGTGAAGTACAAGCATCTCCTGCAGGAGACAGCTGACTGTAGGACAGATGACACTTCGATAACATGTCTGGCCCAAGGTCCTGATTCCTGAGTAAGGTTACCTTAGGCTCACCAGTAGTCTAAGATAAAAGCCCCAGAGTGAAAGCTTGGGCAAAGAAACAGAGCCCAAGCATAACTAGATTATCTGTGGCACCAGGTCTGAACAGCTCTGAAACCAGGAAGAAACACAGTGGGTCTGTCCAGAACACTACTTCCGAATGTGGCCCGTGCTTCTCTGTGCCGGATCAGATCAGCCGTATTTATCCTGGGACAGGGCATCTCCATCGGCTTCTCCTTTTTCAACATCTGAACACAATCAAATCTGCCTATTGCTGGGATTCACTCACCAGGCTCCCATTGCCCTGGTGCCCTGGTCATGCTCATCCACTTACTTATTTTGGTCTGTGTTCTGAAACCTGTATCACCGTTGAACAATCACATTTTTTAAAAATCCCACATCTTCCATTTCTTTCTCACCTTTTAATGCTGTAGAAAGGCAGGAGTTAGGAGAACTGCAAGATGAGTAGATTGAAGAATCTACCCCAGTCTGAGGGAGAGTAAAAGGTCTGCGGCTACATGAAAATCGGACTTTGAGAATCATCTCAACAATTGAAACAATTATGGAAAATAAAAAACAATCCTAACCCATTTTAACTATGTAGGTGTGATATAGAAAGGCATCTGTTGGAGAGGGAAAACAGCTTTCTTAGAAAGTTTTAAGAGCTAGTGAGATAAAAAGGAAGAAAAATTACTCTCTGCTTGTAAATAATGCCGCCTCTTGTCTGGACATGAATATTAGCCCTAAGAAGGTCAAACTCACCCTGTCTTCAGCCCCTTCTCCTGCAGAAATGTTCCTCCTTTCTTATCAACTGATCATCTTCCGCTGATCACTGTACTTTCAGGCACCTTATCTCAGTGTATTCTCACCAGAATAATCCTCCATAAACATATTCTTGTTTTCTCTCAGGCATAAGAACATTGTAACTTATGCAAGCTAAGATGCTAATATATTACCATCTCCAATAACCTATTCCTATTTTTCATTCATGCCTAACTTTCATGTGCTTTTTTCTGCTTTATGAACACATTGGACTTTCAAGCCTCATTCTTCTCCCTCTCCAGTTCTTGGCTAACTTTTAAACTCTCAACATTTTTGCCCAGGCTTTTGAAATATGAATTTACCTGTCTCTTCCCTCTGGTCTCATTATATTTTAATTTAAACTTGAATTCCAAAGTACTTTCAGTTCCTTTTTCTTAAACAAATATTATTATTGCACCCTCCTTTGCTTATTCATGATGAATTTTCCTCAGCTTGGATTATTTTGTCTACTTTCCCAATCTTACAATGATATCTTCATTAATTTCTCTGTCTTGAGCAAGATATGTTCTTGATCACCTCACTTTACATCCACAGTCATCATAAAATAAAGCTCTCTGTTTTGTGGTTGTGTGTTGTTCAGCCCTTAAGAGCATGGACCCTTTTAGAACTTTTTTTCTTGTCCCAAACCGTGTGAGCTGCAATGATGACTCTGAGGTTGAGTCACCATCTATAGTGCAGTAGCACTGGTTTTGCCTATGACTGTCAATGATTCAAACTAGCATCACTACCAGAAACTGGAGGCAAAACTGAGCCTTTATACTTGACTATTTACTTCTTAGTTTGAAGTGGGAGGACAGGAAATCAGATTAATATTAATAGCTTCTGGAATTCAACAGAACTGAAGGCCACCATTCATTTCAGTTTTGGCATCCTTTTTCCAGTTGTTTACCCTTTGGGTACTTAAAACTGAAGCTATTTGTTTAACATACAGTTATGAAATGATGTGAATGCACTGCCGTTCATTTGATTGTTCAAACATGCTTGCAGTTGTTAATAGAAACCACTTACACTCTAACCTTGTAGCTCGGCATTAATAGCTATCCATTCCTTCAGATATTAAGGGAGAAAGTGTTAACATAAGTGCTCAGTAGGATTAAATTGAGAGTGTTGACTGAGTAGCTGCCCACTGTGACGCCTTGAGACTGAGTGACAACTGCAGGGAGAGAAATTAACTGTGACATGCAATGATTTTGCTTATTATACTAACGCAGTAGGAATTAATTTTCATGGAAATCTTTATAGCTTTCACTGGTAATATGTACAGTAGAAAAACTTATATGTTCTTGCTAGAGCTGGCATCCAGGAATGACGCTGCACTTGGTGAACGAAAAGGAGAGAGGGCTGATGCAGTTATCTGGATCTATTTATGGATTGTGCACGTAAGAAGTTGTAATGAGTATATGAATCCTTGATTAAACATTAGCTGCAAAGTTGGAAAATTTGGATATATAATTTATATTATGTAATTCAATCACAATCTTTATATTTTTGTCTGAATTTTGAGGGTTTTTTTTAGTTTTTGGTAGAAATTCAACATATATTTATGATATGAAAACAATTAGTAAGTTCTGAAGCAAAGATAAATGTTTCCTTTAAAAGAATTTCCATTTATTTTTAATTGAAATATAAAATAACATAGATTTTCTTTGTACAATGCTAGTTTGAAGTATGTATTGTGTTTTAGTTCAATACAGCTAATTAATGTGTACATTAGATCATATAGTTATCCACCTGTGAGAATAGTTTCCACTCCTTTGGAAGTCTCAAAAATACAAGATGTGATTATTATTCCCATGCTTTATAACAGTTTTTCTAAGAATATTCCTCTTATCTAACTGGAATTTTATATCCTTTATCTACAGCCACCTGTCCAATCATTCCAGCTCCTGGTTACCACCTTTCTATTCTACCAGTAGGCTAATGTTCTGATAGACAAGATATCTCCAAATGATATATGCAGTCAATGCCGCTTACCACTGGAGGAAAATATTTGGCATTGTATTTTGCATCTAATATTGTTTCAAATTCAATAACAGTTGCAAAGCCATAGGTTCAGGGTTTGGGAACAATTGCTACCTAAACAGAATATTGACATATATAAATCCTAGACACTGGTGATGCCATTTTACAAGACAAACATGAACAACATGAAAATTTCATTTTAAAGCAATCAATTATGCTTTAAATCAATATTTGCCTTGAAGTTGTGCTTTATATTGATCAAGCCAGGCATATGGGTTGGTATAGTATTTAGATAAAATAGAGTATTACTCTTCCATATAGAATAAACTTGAGCGATTTGTAGAAAAATGAAAGCACCTTGAGAACACAACATTAAGTGAAATGAGAGAGACACATGGACTTAAGTATCAGAGAGTTTCTCTTATATGAGAACAACAAAATATAAATGTGGAGAAAATGAAGGATCAGTTATAGTAAATAGGGAAAGGGTATTTTGGAGTAAGGAAGAGGGCCAAGAGGTGGATGAGGAAGAGGAAGGAGAAGGTTCAAAAAGCATTAAGATGAATGAGGTACATGTACTAACTCTTCATAAGGAATGTAATCATTATGCACTGGAAAATTAGCAATATAAATAACAATAAAAAGTCTATTAGTTGTAGAACACGGCAAATATAACACAATGCACACCTGTACAAGAAATTCAGACTGTGTTGCATTAGCTTCTCTCCTCTGTGAGGAATGCTTTTCAAGTAAAGAGATAATAATTAATAGTTGCATAATTATTCTCTTCCAAGATGTCCTATTTAGTGGGATATCAGGGATTTAAAACATTTACAGATTTTATGGTGAGTGTTAAACACCGCAGCACAAATGATCATGGGGAGAAGATGAAAAGATGACTTTCAACAGTCTAGAGTGTCCCAAAGAAGATGACTTGCTGATGAGGAGAGGCACATACCAGATTCATAGGCCATGCAGGGTGCTCTGACCAGAGCTACCTACGGGAAGATGTGGTATTAAGAGCATGGAGCATGTGCCTGGGGAAACATATTCATTGAAATTTCTCCCCCAGGCGAGTAGTGAAATCAGAACAGGTTTTTTGTTGTTGTTGTTGTTTTGTTTTTTAGGTTTTTTGAGACAGGGTCTCGCTTTGTGGTTCAGGCTGGCCCTGAGCTCAGCCTCAAACTCACATCACAGCAATCCTCCTGCCTCTGCCTCCCAAGTGCTGGGATGACAGGCGTGAGCCACCACGCCCGGCACTGTGGTATGTGGTACTGGCTGCTGCTGGGTGTGGGTCTCCACACCCAGTATTGTTATGTGGTTACTGGGGAATCAAACCCGGGTCCTTGCACTTGCGAGACAGGCGCCGGAACCACTGAGCTAACTCCCCGGCCCCAGAACGGGTTTTTAACGGAGATTACACTGGGAAGGTGGCTAGTTGGATTCATAGTAATTTTAATACATGAACTTATCTCTTATTTTTCCTCCATGTAATTGTGACATGACACTACCATTCATTGGATGAAAAGTCCTCATTACAAACTTTTACAACACTTCTTATGGTCATGAAAGTTAAAATTTTACATATGAAAGATGGTAAAGCTATCAGTAGCAGGTACTTTTTAAAAAAGGGGTTATTATTGGTGCACTACCTCTAACATTTAAAAATGTGTGTATCTTATATGCAGGATCAAACCAGGTATTTGAACACATAGTTATCTCATGTGTAGATTGGTCACATCTGTGGAAATGTAGGCAGGCACTGAAAACCTGTCCACATTGGTGGATGGGTCCGTTTCCCATGGGATGGTCTACACACAGGAAGGACAGGTATAAGCAGAAGATGCCAGATAAAATCACTTCACACTCATAGTAGTATATACAAGCAAAAAATAGTTTGAAAATAAATAGAAGAGGTAGAAGCCACATACAAAAATAAAAGTGTGGATACATCATTGCAAGTATTTTGATCCAGAGATTTCAGTGATCATGAGATGATTTACATTGGTATATGCAAAAGTTATGTGTGTGTGTGTGTATACGTACTATAACATATAAATCATATGGGGCCTTATATAATATTCATATTATCAACTTGTTTCTTTTGTTCGAAGGAACAATTGTTCAGTAGCTGAGAATTTATTTGCAAGGATAGAACTTTCATTTTAGGAAGAATAATCTTGAACAAACATGTTAGCCCACCCATTTTATACATATTTACAAGAAAAGTCAGTTTTAGTTCATCTGTGTGTATTCTTGAGTCTCATAACATATTAAGAATGTGTTTTGAATGCACTAACCAAATTGCCATTCTGTTCAATTTTCCATGGCATTTTCAGCTGATAGGTTGATTGACTTTGTACATGTTCTTGACCGAATCTAGGAACATCAGTCAACATTTGCTGAACAGACTTGAAAGAACAGCATCAGACAAGGACAACCGACACACACTGACTGATGTTCCTCTGTAGTGAAAATTGTTTGAGGTATGGCGTGATTTGTGTATGTACTAGTATAATCAGCTACCCTATTTGTGATCAACTCCTCATGCTGGATGATTTTATTTGGGCTATACGAAGTGATAGTTCTATTATCCTTCAACTATTGATGTGGGTTCTCTAAATGATGATGGGCCAATATTTCTAGATAATGCTTCCATGCACCAGTTGCCCCCCAAAGCTTCTATACTGAAGCTCTGAGACGACAGAAAGGTCCACAGACCTATGTGGCCTGCTCAAATATTCTTCATTTTATCTATCTATTAGTCTAAGATTCTCTTACTTCTGAATTCCATCATTCTTTATTTAGACTTCAGTGTCAGGGACAGGAACAAATGAGATAGATTCAAAGAGCCTAAGTAAGAGAGAAACAACAAAAGTTAAAAAAAAAAAAAAAAACCCTGACACAAAGGAGCATCTCCTTATTCAAATTTTAAGATTCAATTAAAACAACAGTATTTTGGGCTGATAAATATTACAGTTTTTAATAGAAGCAGAGGACAATAACAAACAGTGTCTTCTCCAGGACCGGAAGCCCCAGGAGGCTGATGCTGTGAGATGAACTATTTGCAGAGAATGAATGGAAGGAGCTATCTGGTAAGTCGTGAAAGGCAGAACACAGCAGGTAGCCAAGGTATTCTTCCTGTCAGTCTTCATATCTTACTTAAAGTATGACCTTGCCTTTAAAGTGAAGTAACTAGGTTTGTGATTTCTCCTTGAATCAGGTGCACACTGACTCATCATACAAACATATTGAAAAAATACACCAGACTGGACCGCTACCTTGACTGTGACCAGGTGTCCACATTGATAAGCACCTAGATAGCACCTGTGCGACTCAGCTGGGTGTGTCGCTGTGGCAAACTCATGTCGTCGGTGTTGCCTATAACCACTCGGTACTCTTGCGTTGGGGGCTGTGGATAGCAGGATAGCACGGCCGAAGCAGCTGGTACAGGAAGCTGCTCACCTCATGGTGGGTAGGAACAGAGAGAGAAAGGGGCGGAGCCGCTGCATGTGACACACGTTTCTTTTAAATAATGTTCATGATACTGCATAGTTAGTATTTGCTGATGGCTGTTTCCCCTATCAGACTATGGACTGCATATGGGTAAAGACCTTTCCATGTCATGAATATTATAGTTGTGTAATGGATATTTGCTGAATGAATAAATAAATGAGTGTTTTATAAATAAAGAAAAACTAAAGTATGCGGATGGCATGGATGATCTTTCAGTGTTCTTTCTGTATAATATTAAAGGTCAAGCTACCTTACTTAATATTATTTAAACCAAGTTAGTAGCTTTTGATAAGCACTTCTTTTGGGGTTTTGAGTAATCTGTTTTTTAATCACTATGTCTCTATAGCGGATGTGTAAATGTGAGCAAATAAAAATTTGTTTCTTAGAGTTATTTTACGTGTGTGTGTGTGTGTGTGTGTGTGTGTGTGTATGTTCCAGAAATCAATAAGATAAATCCCAGTGAATCCAGTGTTATCTTGCTGCAGGTCTCCACAGGAATAAGAAAACATCTCTACACCAGCACATTTTCTGAACTCACATGCATGCCTTCATGCTTATTTTCTTATATTCTCCCTTCAACATAGAGCCCCGAATGACGGGCGCACCTTAGCTTTATTCATTCAGAAATAGGCACCAGCAATTAGAGTTCCACAGGACTCGCCTGTGTCCACCCTCCGTGCTGCTTCTCCGGGAAACAACGTCCCCGCAGGTGTTTTCGCGTCTCCCCACAGCATATCAGCGCGCATGCGCGTCCTCCCTCTGCCCTGTGCTCACGGAGAAGGCCAGTTAGTAGAGCGAGTAGTTCGATGGTTGAATGTGGCTAGTAGCTTCCAGTGCAGAGGACTGATAAAGTATATTTCTATTATTGCAGAGTACTCTGAGAGTGCACTGAAAACGTTAAATTAAATCAACCTTGAAGCTTGCCTTGCCTTTCCTCTGGGCTTCCGGAAGCGTGAACCCGTAAATGCCACTGTTTAAACTGGGCTTTCAGTTATTTCCAGTGGTAGGATCTCAGCTATTTAGAAGTCAACCTGTTTAAACATGTTAAAAATTAAGATAAGGGGTCGAGGATTTGGCTCAGTGGTTCCGGCGCCTGTCTTGAAAGCGCAAGGACCCGCGTTCGATCCCCGGTCACCACATACCAAACTGAGCATGGAGACTCACCCCAGCAACAACCAGTACCACATACCACGGTGCCGGGCGTGGTGGCTCACGCCTGTAATCCCAGCACTCGGGAGGCAGAGGCAGGAGGATTGCTGTGATGTGAGTTGGAGGCTGAGCTCAGGGCCCGAACTACAAAAGGGTCCTACAAAAGCGAGACCTTGTCTCAAAAAAAAAAAAAAAAAAAAAAAAAAGATAACTTGTGTACCAGAACCACGGGGTTAGCTTCTTCTTCCCCATATTATCGCATTTTCTCACACAATCAGCTTACTGTTTTCCTGAGATTAAATTGATTTAATTTTGGCCTTTTGAAATAAAGTACGATATTCTCCAAGTTTGGTGTTGAACGTTCTCCTGGAGCAGCTTAGAAAGGATTCCTTGCTGTAACAAGACAAAGAACAGCTTCCCTTCAAAGCGTCGTCATCTCACAAGATTCACGGTCAGATGTAAATGTCAACCCTTGTCAACCCCACCCCTCCCTATTTGTCTTGTTTAGGTGCTGGGTGGGATTTTTTAAGGGCACTATGACAATAAGGGGCAATTATATTTTTACCACGAAGCAATCACTCTTTTCAGAAGAGCTCAGGCGCCCACCGGAGGCTCCTGCCCTACAGGGGGCAGTTTTCTAGCGCTAATCTCACCTATTGAACTGTCACGTCCCATGGCTCAATTAACTTCCCCCACTAAAGGTTCAATAAAATCGCTCCCTCTATTCAGGCCTTTGATGATTCTCTCGCTCTTTCAGAGCAATCACAATGAAGTCCTGGGCGTGAGTCCCTGCTGCTTCGCACAAAAGCTCTGGCCTGGCTCCCCGGGGGTCCTTCCTTTCCAGCCCTGCTCTGAGGGGCCTGATGGCGACTGAGTGTGGCTGATCTTCATTTCTCTGGGAAACAACCAGGTCACTTTTTCTGCAGTGGAGACATTTCTCTTAAATAAGTGAAATGCCAGAGTGAAGTCTGAGCCTCAACTCAAAAATAAACCCTACGTTTCGCAATGGGCTGATCTTGTATACTATGGGCAGTGTCTGAAACATATGCAGTCTTCTGCTAAAAGATGTTATTGAATACCAGCAACATTAATAAACTGCTTCATTGAGCTATTTTATTCATTTCTCTTTTTCAAAATTATTAAACCTTTTATTAGAGCATGTTAATGCACTGAATTTTTAAAAAACACTGAAATTTCCTGTTCATCTAGGAGAAGGTCTATGACCCAGAAATCAGTGAGCGCTGGTGAGGCTCGCTGGTGGGGGAGAGGAACTCTCCTTCAGGGCTGGTGGGAATGTGAACTAGAACAAAACTATGGAAATCAGTGTGATGATTCCTCAAACACTCAAAACTAGAAATCCCATTCAGCCAACTATTCCTCTTCGATGCATTTAATCTTTCTGGGTCATTTTAAATTCTTTTATCCCTCTATTCACTCTCCCTTTAATAGTTGCTCCTTCCTCCAAATGTCTACCTTCGAGTTTTCCTATCATTGCTTTTATAATTAAGTAGTTAATTAACTAGATTTTAGTTTCTTGTATAAGAGAAACTGTGTGATATTTATCTTCTGCATATGGCTTATTTCACTTAACTATCACTTTTTAAAAAATTTTAGTCTTTATTGGTACATTACATATACACATCATGATTACACACCATAATGGGGATCTGTAACAGCATAAGACACAAATTAATTCTCATTTATTCACATAGCCCTACCCGCCCTACCAACCCCCTTATACATAAAATTTGTTTCCTTACTTTTTTGTTACAATCTCAACATTTTCCCCCTTCTTCCTATTTTACATTGAGCATTTTCTATTTCACAATTTATAACATACAATTCTAGGACTCATTTACATCTTTATTTTCTCATACCAGAGAAAAGATGCGATATATACCTATCTATGCCCTATTTATTTCACTTATGAGGATATCCTCAAGGTATGTCCATTTAAGTAGAAATGATTCAAACTTATCATTTTTTATGGTAGAGCAATACTCCATTCTGTAGAAGAACCACAGCTTTTTTATCTAGTCTCCAGTTGATGGACATTTGGGTTGTTTCCAAGATGTAGCAATGACAAATTGGGCTGCTATGAACATGGGTGCACATATGGCACTGTGATTTGAGTCTTTTAATTTGTGTGTGTATATACCTACCAGAGCAATGGCCAGGTCAAATGGGACCTCCAATCCTAGCTTTTTGAGGAATCTCCAAACCGATCTCCTTAGGGGTTATAGGAGTCTACAGTCCCACCAACAGTGGAGAAGCGTTCCTTCTTCTCCGCAGCCTCACCAACATTTGCTGTTGGCTGATTCTGAAATGGCAGCCATTCCATGTGGACTGAGATGAAATCTCAATGTTGTTTTCATCTGCATCTCTCAAATGACTAATGATGTTGAGCATTTCTTCATATGCTTCTTAGCTGCTCTTACTTCTTCCTCTGAAAAATATCTGTTGATTTCAGATGCCCATTTTTGAATTGGGTCATTAAACTTGGGTGGGCTGATTTTTTTGAGCTCTTTATATATTCTACATAGTAACCCTTTATCTGAGGAACAGCTGGTAAAGATTTTTTCCCACATTGTTGGTTGCCTGTTTGCACTGTTGGTGGTTTCCTTTGCTGTGCAGAAGCTTTTTAAAAGAATGTGGTCCCATTTGTTGATTTCTTCTGCCAATTCCTGTGCTATAGAAGTTTTGTTCATGAAGTCTTTCCCTAAGCCAATGTCTTCAAGAATTTTACCTAACCTGTTTTGCAGAAGGTTTAGAGTGTCTGTTTTAATATTTAGGTCTCTTATCCACTTTCATTTTAGCTTTGTACACAGTGAAAGAGTTAGATCTAGTTTTAGTCGTTGGGAAGTTAAAGCCCAGTTTTTCCAGCACCATTTGTTAAAGAGGCTATCTTTCCTCCATTGAGGATTTTTGGCTCCTTTGTCAAAGATGAGGTGGCTCAGTGTATCAGGAGTAGTTTCTGGATCTTCTAGTCTATTCCATTGATCCTAAGGTCTGTTACTTTGCTAGTACCACGCAGTTTTTATCACAGTGGCTTTATAGTATAGTTTCACGTTCAGAGTTGTGATCCCCCCCACCATGTCCCTGTTGCTTAGAATTGCTTTGGCTATTCTAGGTCTTTTGTGGTTCCAGATGAAAGTTGGGATTTTTTTCCCTAAATCTGTGAAATATGCTGTTGGGATTTCAATCGGTATTGCATTGAATGTGTAGAGTAGTTTTGTGAGTATAGCCATTTTGACAATATTGGTTCTTCCTACCCAGGAGCAAGGTATGTCTTTCCATTTTTGGATATCATCTTCTATCTCCTTTTTCAGAGTGCTATAGTTTTCAGAGTAGAGGTCTTTCACCTTCTTTGTTAGATTCATTCCTAGGTATTTTACTTTTTTGGGGTGCTACTGTGAAAGGGACTGACTCTCCAATTTCTATCTCAGTGGGTCTACTGTTTGTGTATACGAAGGCTATTGATTTATGAACGTTGACCTAGGAACCAGCTACGCAGCTAAAATTGGTGATTAGTTCCAGCAGTTTCTTAATTGAGTTTTTAGGACCATCTAGATAGAGTATCATGTTGTCAGCAAATAATGACAATTTAATTTCTTCTTTTCCAATCTTAATTCCTTTTATTTCTTTCTCTGCCTAACTGCTATGGCTAACATTTCCAAAACTATGTTGAACAGAAGTGGTGAGAGAGGACACCCTTGTCTTGTTCCTGATCTTAATGTGAAAGGTTTCAGTTTTTGACCATTTAGTATGATACTGGCTAAAGGATTCTCGTAGATAGCTTTTATTAGTTTGAAATACAGACCATCTATTCCGATCTTCTGTAGAGTTTTGAACATAAATGGGTGTTGTACTTTGTGAAATGCTTTTTCTGCATCAATTGAGATAATCATATGATTTATGTCCTTAAGCCTGTTAATATAGTGTATGACATTGATTGATTTGCGTATGTTGAACCATCCTTGCATCCCTGGGATGAATCCAACTTGGTCAGGGTGTATAAACTTTTGATAATTCTCTGTATTCTGTTTGCCAGGATCTTATTGAGGATTTTGGCATCGATATTCATTAGAGATATTGGCCTGTAGTTCTCTTTTTTGGTTGGGTCTTTCTCTGCTTTTGGACTCAGGGTAATGGTTGATTCCAGGAATGAGTTTGGGAGTACTGCTTCCCTTTCAATTTCATTGAAGAGTTTCAGAAGTAGAGGCACTAACTCTTCTTTAAAAGTTTTATAGAATTCCACAGTAAAACCATCAGGTCTAGGGCTTTTCTTTGTTGGCAAGTTTTGAATTACATTTTCAATTTCACAGATTGTTATTGGGGGCATTTAACATTTCTATATCTTCTTTATTCAGCTTTGGGAGTTCATATGTGTCTAGAAATCTATCCATTTCTTCTACATTTTCCATTTTATCGAAGTATAAATTTTCAAAGTAGGTGTTGATTATCCTCTGGGTCGGTAGTAATTTCTCCATTCTCATTCCCAATAGCATAGATATGTGCCTTTTCCTTCCTTTGTTGAATGAGGTTGGCTAAGGGTCTATCAATTTTGCTTATCCTCTCAAATAACCAACTTTTCAATTCATTGATTTTTTTGAACCGTTCTCTTGGTTTCTATTGCATTAATTTCTGCCCTGATCCTTATAATTTCTTGCATAGTGTGAGCTTTGGGTTTGTTTTTCTCTTCTCTTTCTAGTTGCTTGAGATTCAGCATTAAGTTGTTTATTTGAGCTTGCTCCGTTTTCTGGATGTAGACTTTCACTGCTACGAAATTTCCTCTTAGAACTGCTTTCATTGTGTCCCATAAATTTCTATATGTTGTATTGGGGTTATCATTTTGTTGTGAGAACTGCTCAATTTCTTCTGTGACCCATTGGTCGGTCAGCAGAATGTTGTTCAGTTTTCATGTGTTTGTGAAGATCCTGGGCTTTCCTTTGCTATTCAACTCCAATTTCAGGGCACTATGGTCTGACAGTATACAAGGGATAACTTCAAACCCTTTATATTTGCTTAAACCTGTTCTATCAATGAGCACATGGTCTGTTTTTTTTGGAATGATCCATGAGCAGTTGAGAAGAATGTACATTCACGCTTTGTGGCGTGAAATACTCTGTAGGCATCTATTAAGTCCATTTACTGAAGCGTCTGGTTGAGCTCAATAATTTCCTTATTTACTTATTGTCCAGTCGATCTGTCTCTTTGTGACAGTGGGGTATTGAGGTCCCCTCCTATTATTGTATTGGAGTTTATCTGGTTTTTCAAGTCCATTAATGTTTGTTTTATATAGGTGAGTACATTAGAGTTTGGAGCATATGTATTTAAGATTGTGATTTCTGTCTCTTGGATTTTTCCCTGCACTAAAAGATAGTGTCCTTCTTTATCTTTCTCTATCAGTTTTGGCTTGAAGTCTATTCTGTCTGCAAATAAAATCACCTCTCCTGCTTTCTTGCTGTTTCCTGTCACTTGGAGTATTGTTTTCCATCCCTTTACTTTTAGTCCATGGGTTTCTTTCTGAATTAGGTGTGTTTCTTGTATGCAGCAGATTGTAGGGTCTTGCCTTTTGATCCACTCTGCCAGTCTGTATCTATTAATTGGTTCATTGAGTCCATTGACATTAATGGTTATGACTAATATAGGTCAATTTAGTGCTGCCATGTTTTCCTGTTCTTGGCTGTATTATTCTACTTTTGCCCTTTCCCCATCAGTTTCTTATTTGGTCCCATGGGTGGACTCGGTTAGGTCTCATGGATTTGTAACCTTCCTTATTTTTCTCCAAGATATTCTATTTTTTAATTTAATTATCTGTATTGGTACATTAAATATACACATCATGATTGCAGTCCATAATGGGGATTTGTACCAGTATAAGACACAACTTAATTCTCATTTTTTCCCATAGCCCCACCCACCCTACCAGCCCCCC
>PVIR01036469.1:0-15797 GCA_004026965.1 Petromus typicus
GTGACCCTTTCATTAAATTCACATTGGTATGTATTATAAAATCATATATAACTATATATAACTATTTAAAGAACACAGAGACAATAAAAATTATTGTCTAAAGTTTTATAGGCCATTTCTTAATGTAGTCTAGATGGACACCTCTTTAAGAGAATTCAACACTTTATGAATCTTTTTGTTACAAGTGCTAAATTTTCCCTTACTGGTATTTGCTCCTTTTCTTCTACATCAGAGAAAGTCCTCAACTTTTAGATGGACAAATGGTGAGGGGAAGGGAGAGGGGGAGGAGGAGGAGGAAAAAAAGAGGAGAAAGCAGAGAAGGAAGAGAAAGAAGAGGAGGAGGAGGGGCAAGACCATGAGGAGGAAGAAGAGGAAGAAGAAAAAGGAGAACAAGGAATAATAATGCTTTCTTTGCAGCTTGCTGTCACCAGGGAAGTAAGTTACAGATAAGTGGCATGTCAGGGCAAGTATTATAAGCCATCTTCTGGGAAATTTCCCTAAATAACAGCTGGTGCTCATCTTTCATTTCTTTCCCTTGTCTTCTCTGTCCACTATAGAATGTAGATGCAGTCGGTGGTGTTACTGCTACGGTTTTGTATCATAAAGACCAGGGACTTACCCTACAATGATAAAGGCTTGAATCTAAGTCTTTCAGGATTCAAAAAAACAGAAGCTCTACATCAAACATTAACTGGCTGCCTCTTGAATATTACAAGAGGGAGGAAGACTCCTTTTGTGTTCAATACATTGTTAGTTTGTATCTTTTGTATCCAGGGCCAAAATTCATCTTAAGAATATAAATATTAAACAGGTTTTTTCTTATCAGTTTGCCAACTGAAGAGGTCTCCATGTGAATTGGTGTCCAAAAGAGAAAAAGAAAATGTGTCACAATATCTATCTCCATCAAATATTTTGAATATTTGTGCAAATAGTACAAAACATAAAGTTTCTAAAAACAATTGCTACAGCTTCATAATGAATCATTAAAAGTATACAAACAATTTGAACTCAAAGGTTATCTCCTAATTATCTCCTAATTTGACTTTTCATTGATACTTGTTACAATTTAAAAATTGCAATCACAGAAAGTCAAGGATATTGGCGAACACGATCCACAGGAAAAAGCACAAACATCCCAGTTACTACAAAGTGCTTTATTATCTCCCCCAAGTCGGACTGACTGTAACAATCATCAGGCTTCATGCTGAGGCTCTCGTGGTTTGGGGATCTCTTATCAAGAGAGTTGGTAGCAGGGTTTATCCTTAGGATGTTGTCTTAAGTTCTTTGATTTCCTCTGTAGGCACTGCTCAGGGTTGGTCAGGAGCTGACCTTGGCTTACAGTAGAAGAATTCTTGATCTGAGAAAGGCTTTGGGCTGGAGAAAGGACCAGTCTCAGAATATGCGAGACCTCTGGGGGCTGTGGGCTCTCCTGGGTCTTCCTCACCAGCCCCCATTGACCTCTTCTCCCACCTTCTATGCTCTTTTTCCTTTGTGCCACACTCCAGCCTCAATGACCTCATGACTTGGCCATTCTGGATTTGTTCATGCTTCACAGCCTTTCTATTCATGATTTCCTTTTCCCAAAATGTCCCTTCCCAATTATTTGCATGACTGCTTCATTCACATTGCTCAACACACTGATACCAATTGCTCAGAAACACTTTCATGAGCTTCCTAAATGAGTGCCACTTCTTTACACTGCCCCACTTTTGTCCTCACTTTGGTATACTCCACAGAGCCTTCTGACTACATAGTTTTCCTAAAACCTCTTTCCAGCTTATCATTTGCCTTGCCCCTGGGCCCACATCGGCATGATTTATGCAGCAAGGCATTTTCAGGGAGAGTTTCTGATGCACAGTTAAGCCATCAATTAATATTCATTGAAGGGGTAAATAAATTAGCAAACCAATAGGTTTCTTTAATTCCTCCAGTGTTTATAGTGTGACATCTCCATTTTTTCATGCTAGAAAAAAATTGATAATATGAACAATAGTAGGACAGCTATCAAGAGGCTTTTTAAAAAAATTTTGTCTCGTGTTTATTGGTACATTTTAAATATACATTATCATCACATTCAACATTATGAATCTGTATCTGCTCATGATATATCTTGATTCTCATTATTTTCCCATTCCCCTCCCCTCCTGAGTCTTAAAGTAGATATCCTACTATCATTTTTCCTACAAATATTATCTGTATACTGTGAAAAGGAGTTGTACAGCAAGAGCAAACTAAGTCAGCTCTCTCTTCCTGCACTCTTTAAAGGCCATCTTCATATCTCCAGTGACTAGCTGATTGGCTAGGCCCTTCTACACAGATTTACTTTTTTTTTTTTGTCTTTTCTTTGGGGTCCTAGGAATTTGTTTACACCTTTCATATTATTTCTATTTTATTTCTATTTGCAACCAGAAAGACCTTAAGAAATGTCCCATGCCACAGCAAGTAGAAAAGGATATGAAAGCAAGCTGCATGTCAAATATCAATTGTATCTGACCCACCCCATAGTTTCTAGGGCCATGACTGGCATTTGGCCAGGCACAGATAACAATGTATCGACCAAGTATGTGTCAATCTAATCCCACAGCAACTTTCAAGAAACATTTCTGGTCTTGTGTTGAAACCACAAATATAATAACATGAAAGGTAGAACATTTACTCATTAATATTAACACAGAGCTTCATCTTGCCTGCTTGTCTAATTTATTTGGTCTGAAAGCTTTTAACTTTAAAACCGAATTCAAGTGTGAACACTTGTAATTTAGTGCCTGCTTTAAAACTTATCTGTTCAGAATGCATGAATATTCCTCCAGCGGAAGGGATAATAAGAAGGTAAATTAATTATATTTTAACTTTCCAATCTCATTTTCACTTTGCAAGAACTGTGCAGGATAACTATTAACCTTTCATTTTAAATGAAAAATTTAAAGAATTACCATCAGCTAATTTCAAACTACAACAAAAAGCGACCACCTATCATGAATTCCTTCTTTCCAAAAAATCGTCTTGAAAAGTCGATCGACTTAGTAATACCCAGCAATACTTCTAACAGCCTTTTCGTCAATTTTATTCACAAGTTTTCAAGCAAGGGTGCTTCCAAAATTGTCAGTTTCCAAAGTATAACAGTATAAAAAGAAAGCTCATTCCGATCAACATTTTTTTCTTAGCTAATGTGAAACAGAATCTCAATCATGCCTGTCTGAAAACAAAATCCATTCCACAGACAACACATATATATTACTCAGTTTATTAAAATTGCTGGCTAGTTTTATATTTCAAAGAACAAAGTATCTTTGGCCCTCTGTGGTTCAGAATCTATGGATTAGAACATCACTGATGTATAAGCCAGGAGGGTCAAATCATTCCAAGCCCCATTTTAAAACCCTTCAAGGATACCTTTTTGCCTGGGAGATAAAGCTTATCATCTGCGAGGAGCCTGACGAAGCCTCAGCTTCCCTCTCCAGTGTTGCCTTTCTCCATTCTTTCCACACGAGCTTCCTTCCAGGCTGAGGGGTCACTGCTCTTGAGTGTCCTGTGACCTGGACTCTGAGCTCTCTCCTTTCTCTTCCCTTTCATGCTACACTGAAAAGAGAGAGGACACCATACCCATCAGAATACTGCTTTTTTCCTGTTGCCTGAAACTCAAATATGGCTCGATGAAGTCTTTGGTTCAAATGTTGATATTTTCTTCTTCTTTTCTTTTTTTAATTTTTTAATCTTTATTGGTACATTACATATACACATCATGATCGCACTCCATAATGGGGATTTGTACCAGTATAAGACACAGCTTAATTCTCATTTTTTCCCATAGCTCTACCCACCCTACCGCCCCCCCATATACATAAAATTTGTTTCCTTACTTTTTTGTTACAATCTCAACATTTAAATAGGGCACAGACAAGTACATATCGCATCTTTTCTTTGGTATGAGAAAATAAAGGTGTAAATGAGTCCTAGAATTGTATGTTATATATTGTGAAATAGAAAATGCTCAATGTAAAATAGGAAGAAGGGGGGAAATGTTGATATTTTCTTCTTTAGAAAATGTTTGCTTTTAAATGAGATTCGGCTTTCTTATATATATTTGGCAACATATCCTTAAATTTTAGTGTCATGGAGATCATGGCCTGCCCACCCCCACATCTCACAGAGAAAGGCCCCAGTCTCACATGGAAAACTAAGACTCCCCTGTGCTTGGTGTGTGAAGATGGTCAAAAAGGAAGTGATAAACAAAACTACATATACAGCACTGCTACAAGCCAGGTCTAAGTCACTCAATGCCACTGTTCCTCAGAAAGGAAGGTAACCCAGTCTCTCGTGCTCTTTAATTGTGTAACAATTACACCTGGAGAGAAGGAGTAAGGGCCTCAGGTCACACAGGAAGTCCACGAATCAGCACCACTTCCTGTGTCTGTCCCCTACGCTTCCTGGCTGATCCCAGCTCCTGTTTGATGGTCAGTTTAGTCTTGTTACAAAGAAAAAGAATAAGAAATTGGGATTATGACAAAAAATTATTTAGAGGGGACTACATCAAATAATTGGGCAGATGAAATTTGAGCAAATGGACCAGAGTTGGTTTCCCAGAAGCAGCACAAACCACCCACTAGCAGGGAGCAGCTACCCACGGAGTCGACCTGCCAGTTTCCTTGTGTTGTGGAACCAAAAATCTCTTGTCACCTGTACTCACGCTGTTCCCCATTCTGTGGTTCACTCAGGATGTTGATGCTTAGCCAGTACCAAGTCTCACAACCTTGCAAGTACCTAGTTCATAAAGTCCTGAGATTCACCAAGCCCCAAATCACAGCTGATCATAGACCTCTGGAGTTAGTAGTGGTGGGAAAGCCCTCCCCACATATGGAGAAGTAACTCACGATGTCAGAATCCCTGATCTAGGACAAAGGTTACCGTTTCCATTTATAATGAATATTCCACACTTCTAAAGTCTTCTGGGATTTTGGCAAGTTTTCCTGAGCTTCAAACCCCTCTCTTCCTCCACTGTCCCCTGTGTCCTTCCCCTACTGTCCTTAGAAATCACCTGTCAATCTCAGATGGCAGCTCAGGTGCCCGTTTCTCTGAGAAACTGTCCCTAATCCTGGTTCCAGCCCTGCTACAGAGGTCAGCAAATCCAACCAGAGGACAAAGGCAGCCCTGGCTCTGTAGAGAATGGCAGTGTATCACAATTAGTGACCTCTGTACTGTTCTTCAAAAGGCAGTAGGTACACAAGTGGCCATGGCTATGTTCCAATAAAACTTTATTTACAACAGCTAACTACACAGATTTGATAGTAGGCCATGGTTTGGCAGCCCTTGGCCCAGGAGATCTAAGTTCAGTGAATAACGCCATTTCACCATCATTACCCAAAATCATATTACCACAGGATTTCAGTGACACTCATGAAGTAGAAGCTGAATGCATTTCCTAATGTAAAGGCTAACTTGTTGCTTTTATAGCCACTTGAGGACATCAGAAAGCCACGGATTGTCGTGAAAAGCCTTTTGTATACTGAAACAAGATGGCATTTTATAAACATATATTGAAAATTATTTTAATAACCCAGCACGAACTCTGTCGGTGGACAGAGATGGGTCACATTGTGGGTTTTGGGGAAAACTGCTTAATTTCTCTGAATATTGTTTGGCTCATTTGTATAATATGATCTACATTTAATATAAGATGATCTACATTTTAAAATCATTGTATTAGAAGGCAGTTTATGTGAAATACGACTGCCACGTCAGTAATCCAAGGTATTATAGAAGAAGTAGTCGTTGACCTCTCCAGAGAAAACTATCATTTTCTCTGTAGCTGGACTGAGTTCCTCTGACAGTCACGCCCAGCAGTATCTGCCGACAGACTTACCCGCCTTTGCACACTGTCGACTAGGAGGGTTTGCGTATCAAACAACCAAGGGGCACACTTCACCGCTGCTGTCAGCCTTCCCTTTGTGTACTTCGATGTGAGCTCACAAGCTTTTACTTGTATCTTGACAAACTTGTATCGTCATTTTAATGGCTGAGACAATTATTCTGATAACCGACTGAAGACCGTGGAATAGAAAGTCACCCCTTGGAATATAGCAGCAACGAAACTTAGTATATTAAGTATTTGCACAGACAGAGCTGTTTACAGTGTGAAAGCCTGAAGTAAAAGGTAAAATGGAAGACTTTCTAATGTAAACCTATCATTTGAATTTTAAAAAGTACTTACTTAATTTTTGCAGTCAAAACCTAAAAGTAAATGTCTCACAATTAAATCGCAAAATTAAAAGGTAAAAATGTAAGAATTTCCAAGCATTGTTTTATTCTTATTTTTATTGTTTTTACTATATTTCCTTATTTGAGAAGTATTTATCACCTTGCATGGTCTTATACATTTTAAGAGATTTTAAAACTTTGTTGAATTTCCATAAACAATAAAAATCTGACATGTCTACCCTCTGACAGGTTATAATTTAAAGAGAAAAGAAAGAGGCGCACATAAAAGCGTTACATTCCAATTTGCAGTGTTATACATGCTAATCAATCAATATATTAAGAATAGCATGTTTTTTCTCCCTTTCCCCGTATTTTTTTTTCTTTAGGTTTTTTGAGACAGGGTCTCGCTTTGTAGTTCAGGCTGGCCCTGAGCTCAGCCTCAAACTCACATCACAGCAATCCTCCTGTCTCCGCCTCCTGAGTGCTGGGATTACAGGCGTGAGCCACCACACCCAGCACTGTGGTATGTGGTACTGATTGCTGCTGGGCGTGAGTCTCCACACCCAGTATTATATGTGGTTACGGGGATCAAACCTGGGTCCTTGTGCTTGCAAAACAGGTGCTGGAACCACTGAGCTAACTCCCCGGCCCTCCCCATCTCTTTTTTGATAATATATGCAGTAAATTCCAGTATCCCCATTATTTTATATGTAGCCTTATTCCCTCTGTACTATACCCATTTATTATCCATCTCATTTTTTCTTGCCCATATGAACTACTTTAATAAGAGTAAATACTATATTTTAATGATCATCATCAAGTCCTGTGATATTTCAAAGGTGACAAATATTAATTTGGTAAGATTGAGTATCAGTAGTCTCCAGAAAGAGAAAATCTTCTTGAAAAATAAGCAACATTGTGACTTAAAATTTTCTTAAACTTACCAATGCTTTAAGGATTTCTAAGAATATTTTTCTCACCAGATGTGGTAGCTCACGCCTATAATTCCAGCACTTGGGAGGCAGACGCAGGAAGATTGCTGTGAGTTCAAGGCTGAGTTCAGTCAGAGCCTGAACTTACAAAGCAAGACCCTGCCTCAAAAAAAAAGAATATTTTTCTCCCAATAAAATGTTATGCAATATTTCTTAACCTCTGCTTCCCTCAAGCATCACAAAAAGCTAAGACTTTTTGAAGAAAGAAAAGAGGCCAGATTTATGGAATTGAAGGGCTTAATCTTTAAGCTAAAACACTAAAGTTGTAG
Organism: Petromus typicus; assembly: GCA_004026965.1. NCBI lineage: Eukaryota > Metazoa > Chordata > Mammalia > Rodentia > Petromuridae > Petromus > Petromus typicus. The sequence goes on from PVIR01036469.1 coordinate 7,457, forward strand.
ATATAGATGACTTAACCCAGCCCTGTCCTATCTATCTCCTGTCTCTATGCAAGGGGATAATAGGGAAACCTACAGGTTAAAGTGAAAATGGGAAGAAACGTCTCTCATTCTTGAGCCACAAAGACTTACTGACCATGAGGAAGAACAATATTTTCCCTATGGAGGAGAACCTTTCACAAAACTTTGTGATCTCTTCTCTCAGGGGGATTTGCTACAAAATCCAGGCTGAAGAACGCTTGAAATTAACACAACCTGCTCAGAGAGCCACTGGATCATGGAATTCGTTATTTTCTTTGTTGCAGTGATAAAATGTTTTTTTAACCTTATTGATTCAACTAAGATTCTGAGCATCAAGGATAAAGCTAATTCTCCACTTCATTCATTCTCCTAAGTCCTTCATTTCTACTTTGATTTTACAGATGTAAAATCTGAGGTTCAGAGGAAAAAAAGGAATTTATGTAAGATCACACAGCTCTTTAAAAGATGATGGCCAGAGTATCTCCCGACCAGCACTTCGAAAACAATTCCACGAGACGTAAACCCACTAGAACTTTGTGACCCTCCGACAGGGAGAAGAATATGCAGTCATTAAGGCTTTCCACATTCCTGTCTGTTTCTACCAGAGCAATACACATGCCACCACTTAATAACTCAATATGTGTGAGCGGTCAGCTTTCCATTACTGTGACAAATGTCCAAGATAAACAACTTCAAGGAGGAAAAGTTAACTCAGGCTCATAGTTTCAGAGGCTTCGGCACATGTCAGCTGGCTTTGTAGTTTCTAGGTCAAAGCATCATAGCAGAAAGGCATGATGGGAGAGAACTATGCAAGGCCAAGAATCAGAGAGATAGAAGTCTAGAACAAGAGAGAACGGGCCAGGACAAAGACAGAGTCTATAAAGACACACTCCAGTGACCTGCACCCCAAGTAACCTCCTCCCTCCAATTGTGCCCTATTTCCTAAATAGCTAGTTCTGCTCTTAACTCGTCAATGCATTACACATGCTTTTATGACCCACTGACCCCTCTAGGCCCCACTTCTGAACATCACTTCACTGAGGATCAAGCCCTTATTATAGTAGTTTAGGGAGCAACTTCATATTTAAACCAAAGAGGTAAGAGCTACCCAAGAACAGGCACATGAGTTAAATGCACTTAGAATCCCTGGATCCCTTTCATTCTTCACACTTTCTAGATGGGAAAGAGGATGGGCAGAGGTGTAGACATCTATCTTGTCATAAATGATTGACATGAGGGTAATGCTAATGCTATCTAGCACTGAGTGGGCACTTTCTCTGGGAAAGCATCTTGCTAAGCTATTTTGGTACATTAAGGTGTTTACTGCTCACAAATATCCTAGATGATATTTATTTTTCTAAAGTAGTAAAGGCATCATAATCTGCATTTTGTAGTCAAAGGAATAGAAGCACAGAAATTTTAAATAACTAGACTAGCTCCACAGCCAGGGAAAAAATTGAGCTGACTTTCAAGCCAAAGTTCAGCTTTGCTTTTTCAACCCAATTGCCTCTCAGCACTCCCGCTAAAACCTGAGCTTATTGTTTCTACAGAATTCTGTTCTTTTCTTCTGTTATAACACACGGCTCCTGTTTGTGCCTTAGAATTGAGTTGATTGATGAAAGATGCTATAAAAGGCCACTGATCAATATAACACCCTTTCCAATTTAGAGGAATCTTGTCTTCCTTCTGCTTAAGCCACGTGAATAGAGTATGGATCTCTTGAACATATCTAATCATTTCCTTATTTAAAGCTACACAAAGAACAAGACCACAGGAGAATCAGTCACTTAGGAGTTCAGCCCATAGCTCTTTCTACATCTGAATGGCACCTCATGGCCCATGGTTTTGCTAAGTCCTCTTAAATAAAACGTAGCTGGCATTTCATCAGCTGAAGCATTCTAGCCGTGATTCCCTATGAGGCCTGTTATTCAGAGATTATTTGTACCTAGAATGCATGTTTAACAGTTGGCAGCTTGAAAAGCAGCTATTTTACATGCAAGGGCCAAATCAAATGAGCGCCGGTAAACTCCCCAATCACATAATTTATGTACAGTATTTAGAAGTGAAAAGTTTCAGATCCGAAGGCGTGTTCCACCTGACAAGAACCTAGAAAGGGTTTTACTTTTGCAAAAAACCCAAAGGGTATTTTGTAGAAAAGTTTATTTTACCTTTCATCTTTTCTCAAGCATTCTAGCCTGTTTGCTAATGGGAAAAGGTTTCTAAGCATCCTGCCTTTCAGAACTTTCGGATAATAAAGATAAACTGAATCAAGCCAGCTAAGGGACCCAAATATAGTAAATGTCTACCTATAATTGAAAGAAAAATAAAATGCCATGGAAAATACTCATCTGTCTGTGTGGACTGTCCTGAGATCACTGAAATTGTATAATTCAAGAAGTGTGCCAATTTTTTAAACCATAATTCAGATTTTTAAATAATGATTTGAATTTAAATTGAGTATTGACAGATTTCAAGGCTCCTAAGAAACTGGCTTGGCATATCAGTCCAGGAATATAGACAAAACTATGACTTTTCTTCCCACAGCATATTGAGGTGACAACTGGGTCAAAGAGTTGCTTCTGAAAAAATTTTTGACCCATCAATTTGTAAAATGCTTTTCCATTCTATTAGGAGTATTAATAGAAAAATAATTCTAATGCACAAAATGTAAATTCTGCTAAATATTCTTGAAATAAAATTCCTTACTATATATCAAAAGAAAATGATTGTATTTCACTTTTAATTTTTCCATCATTACCATAGACTTTCCCAGAATAATCTTTTCCTCACTAGAAGCTTTGTCGATATTAAAAAAAAAAAAAAGATTTCTTCTGAACATCACATTTTGTTCATTACTTGCAGGGTGTCTCCCTGTCACCCCAGTAGACGTGAGCTTCAAATCCTATTAATATAATATTTTTTGATTTTTGAATCTGCCGACATGGGAAATGTGATTAAATCCCAGAACATATAGCATGTCAGTTTTACGACATTTGAAGTTAAGTTCATTTCATACTAATTAAGAGTAGAATTTCCCACTTTGATCCAAGGTAGTGTATCTGAATGCAAAATGTACAACAATTCTGCTTGTAAAAATCAGTAGGAAAGCGAAAGGCCCTGGGTGGAAGATGGGCTTCCGGAAGCCCCTGGTAGGAAGAATTTATGCACTTCCTGGAAGGGAGGGGTAGAACAGCAGTTTCACAGGGGAGAGTCAACCCTTGCTCTTGCATTATGTAGTTTGATATTTGGTAGATAATGATCTAAAGGTAGGAGAAATAGTAAGGAGATCAAAAGTAAAATACATGTTAACAGATCACCACATTCATGATGCAAGATTGCATAGGTATAGTAACTACAGCTAATGCAAAGCCAAGCAAGAAAAATAGAACATCAAAATAACTGGGAGATTCTGGGTTTGTTGTTCTTTATTGTGGAAAAATGGACATAATGTAACCATCACCACTGAGTTATTGTTAAGCATACAAATTAGGTGTCTGTAACCACACTCACAGCGTTATACTAGAATAAACCCATCCATCTCCAAAATTTTTTACCCCCAAACCAAAGTTTTGTGTTCATTCAGCAATCCTTCCCATTAATTTCTCCCTCCAAACTCTGGTAAACTCCACTTCCTGTCTATGAATTTCCCTACTCTAGGAACCTCACACAAGTGAAATCATACGATATTTGTCTTGTTGTTTCATTTAGCATAATGTTTTCAAGATTCATCAGCGATGAATCACCAATCAATATTTTATTTCTGACTAAAGTTGTATCATATACCATTGCATTGCTATCCAACTATCATTCAACTGCTCTCACACTTTTACCACCATGAATAACCTTGCCATCATCATTAGTGAACAAGAATTCGACTTCTATGTTTTTAGTCAGCAGGAATATTTTATATATGATTATATCTGAAGGAATTCAGCATTTGGTAAGTGCTAAGGTCATTTATTTTCTGAGTCTTCCAATGACTTTTAATCAAAATAATCAATTGGTACAGCACTTATGTAGCAATAATGTGGGACCAAAAGTGTGTAGTAGTTAGGACTTGATATATGCCAGGCACATCTTAGATACTTTTATGCAACTTTTCACTTGATACTTCCTCAGCATGATCAGGAGGAACCATTATTCTATTCTTTTTACAAAGGTGAAAATGAGCTAATAGGTGTTACTTATTTTATTCAAGATGATTTTGCTGAAATAGAATAAAAGCATCATTATTGACGCCTACATCTGTACTCTTACATTATATATTTTACTCTCATATATAAAAACTTTAAATACTTACTTCATATTTATTAAAAAGTAATTTAAAATGGCAAGAAAATATGTGAAGAAACAAAATCCTGAATTTTTGTGAAAAAATAGAGGAAATTTAAAACACAATAACAATGTAAAATATCAAGAATCTTGAATCAAATCCAACAAGTTTCCTCCCTATCCCTTCTTCCTCCCTCCCTCCGTCCCTCTCCTTCTCTTTCTTTCTTTCTGTTCATTAATAGCTCATCCGTGTGATATGATTATGCCATCCACAATCTCATATTCAGAATGCTAAGAGAACAAGTGGAAATATAACATGCAGTAAAAGTAGACTTTAAAAGAAGCTTCAATTGGAATTTATTGAAGATCAATTCTTAAGTAGCAGTACTGGAACAATTATGCTTGGTATACAAAAGTCTCAGATTTTTTTTCTTTCTTTGTTGAGTTTGTTGGTACATTTTATACAGACATTATGGTCACATTCAACATTGAGAATTTGTACCTGTGTATGACACATCTTTTTTTTTTTTTTCAGACAGGGTTTCACTTATACTTCAGGCTGTCCTTGAGCTCACTATGTAGCTCAGGTGAGCCTGGAACTCACAGCAATCCTCCTGCCTCTGCCTCCCGAGTGCTGGGATTACAGGCGTGAGCCACTATGCCTGGCACTGTGGTATGTGGTACAGGTTGCTAGTGTGCATGAGTCACCATGCCTGGCATTGTGGTATGTGGTTGCCAGGGATCAAACTCAACACCTTGCACTTTCAAGGCAGGTGCCAGAACCCCTGACATAAATCCCTGGCCCTATATTATACATCTTGAGTCTCCTTTTTCCCCCTTTTCCCTGCCCTCCCTACACCCTCACCTCCTATATAATGAGCTTTGTTTCCTTTTTTTCTATCAAGTTTTTTCTTTCCCTTCTTTACTTTCTCCTACTCCTCCTTTCTCTTTTCTTTTTACACATTTTCTACTTTTTCACATTATCTATCATACATTTTAGCATTCATTTACACCTTCAGTTTTTCACTTTAGAGAAAAGATATAGTATTTATACATTTATGACTTATTTATATCACTTATGAGTATGTCCTCAAGTTACATCCATTTGAGTATAAATGACTCAAATTTATCATTCTTTATGGCTGAGTAATACTACATTTTATTTAAAAATCTTTTATTAAAAAATCACAAAATAATTCAAAACATGACATAGACTAAAATGTAAAACAAAAAAAAACAAAAAACTATAAAACATCCAGAAAAAATAACTCAAAAAATCTATATGATCTTCAATTTGATGATAAGTTTTCTGATCAAATACTAAAATTATGGTTCAATGAAAGATACTCAATAAATGAGACTTTACTAAAGTTAAAAACTGTTGTGCTATGAAAGATCCTATTGGAGAATAAACAGATAAGGTGAAAGCCTGTAAGAAAATATTTGAAGGCATATATCCAATAAAGGACAGATATCTAAAATATATAAAGAATTTTGAAAATTCAATGAGAACCCAAATATCCAGTTAAAAAATGCTCAGAAAGTTTAAATAGATACCTTGTTAAAAATAATAATGATGATATGCAGACACATAGATGGGTACATAGATACAGAATAACTGTATATAACAGTATTTGACCTGATTTGTCACTTGTCACTAGGAAAATGAAAATTCAAATAGTAATTCAATGTTATCACATACCTAGTAGAATGGTTAAAACTCAGAAAACAAAAAAACAGCATTGCCACACAACCATGTAGAGCAACAGGATCTGTTCCTTTCTTGGAGTCCTAATGCACACAGCACATCCATTCCTTTAGAAGACAGTTTGGCAGTTTCTTATAAAGCTCAGTAGTCTTACCCTATATTACACGCATCTTATACGCAAAGATTCGACAAGAAGTGTCCACATAGAAACATATACATGAATATTTATATCAGCTTTCTTCATAATTAGCAATTAAGACTGTAGCAATTAAAACTGTGGTACTTCGATGTGATGTGAAAAAAGAAAATGTGCTACTGAGCTACTGAGTGATAAAAGGGGATGGGCTATCAAATTGTGAAAATATGTAGATGGGTCCTAAGTGAAATTTGTATAACACGAGAAGCTGATCCGATAAGGCTAAATATTGCATAATTATTTTTATGACATATATATACCTATGTATACATACTGCAAATACATACATATGTATATATATTATATATAAAATGTTTCCCACTCATAGAAATTAGATAGAAATAAAGTATATGTAGTTGTTAACAAAATTCTCTTTGGATGAAAAGGGTTTTCTTAAATATCTTACTTTATATTTTCTAAATAGTCTAGAAATTTAATTTATTTTTATAAAGAAAAGCAAAACCCAGGATTTTTACGAACAAAATATAATGTAAGTCATAACAGTCACTTTCCTATTGTGGAAAAAAATAATCTGCCTTCACTTTAAAGGAGAGGTTTGTCCTGGCTCACAGTTTCTGTAGGTTCAGTCCATGACAGGTTGGCTCCAAGGCAGAATGGCATGGTGGAAGGATAGGGCAGAGGAAATTTCACCCCACAGCATCCAGAAAGAAAAGAAGAAAAAGGGAGGAGTCCAAGAAAAAAAAAAAAAACACTCTATCAGATCCTTGCTGCAGTGCCCCCCCCCAAAAAAACCAGCCACATCTCCTAACAGCACATCCAACTGTGACATCATCAATGGATTCATTCCCAGAGGAGCAAAGAGCTCCCATAATAAAATCTTCCTCCTGAAACCTCACCTATGAGCTCATGAGACTTTGGGGCAACATCTAAGATCTAAGCCACAACATACCAGCCTGATCTCGAAAATCTTCATGTTCATATCATTATGTGAAATGCATTTAGTCATTTTGTCCATCTCCAGGAGTCACAAAAGTCTTAAAAGTTATAACTCCAGAAAAAAGTTAGTTATTCTGAAAGTCTATTCTGAAACTCAAAACAGACTCTTAGCTGTTAACCCCTGTAACAATGAGAAATGCTCATTAAATACTTCCAAAATAGAGTGGCACTATGTAAATATTCCCAAACCAAAACTGAGAAATCAGGCTATAGAAAACAATCAGGCCAAACCAAGAGCAAGCTTCAAGGGCAGCCATGAAGTCCTATTGTGGCATGTCTAGAATCCAGGGCTCACAATGATGAGATACGAGTTCTAGGAGGCCTGGCCAGCCCACCCCTGGGTCCTTGCTGGCTGTAGCCCCATATGGCTTCTCTTGAGCTGGCTCTGCTCACAGACTGTACTTTTCCTTGGCAGATGCTCAAAGTTTCTAGCATTTCTCACTTCCTGGGACCCTCATAGCACTTTTAGCTTCATTCCCTCAGCTTCATACACTGTCTTCTTGGAGACTCTGCCTGGCCTCACAGAAAGTCCTTTGAAATCTGGCAGAAGCCTCCCTGACCCCACAATTCTTAGACTGTACATGCTAGTATAACCAGCAGTAAGTCAGAAGTGCCAGGGTCTGCCATCAGGAGGAGAAGTTTCCAGGCCCCCTTGAACCAGGGAGCAGTCACCTCTGAGTTTCTGGGGAGTTCCACTTGCAGAAGTGCTTGTTTACTTGACCCTAAATAAGTCAGGTGCTATACAGCCTGCATTACCTCTAGATCTTCTAAATTGAATTTCACATGTAAACAGTGAATATTTTAGGTACTAAAGGGGGACTTTATTTACTTTTAACCAGTTCCCAGCTGACTTTTTGAAACTTTACTTTTTAAATGCATCCAAAAGTAAGAGATAAAGTTTCCTTACAAAGGTTATAAAACAGATGTAGATTATGACTCTTCCTCAAAGGTAAAACTTCATCCCCTCCCATCATCCCCACCTTAACTGTGGACAGAACTTAGTGAGTCATTTCCAAATGACAGAAAACAAGAACTTCCACCAGAGAAACCAAAGAAACCCAGTCAACATCAACAGCTGTAAGTCATGTTAAAACCACTTATCCTTAATATGATATTCCGAAGGTGATTCTCTTGTTTGAGATTCAGCCACACATCATGATCCTAGTCCACGTTTGAGAAATATCAGAGAA
>PVIR01036470.1:0-15799 GCA_004026965.1 Petromus typicus
GCACTGTGGTATGTGGTACTGGTTGCTCCTGGGGTGAGTCTCCACACCCAGTATTGTATGTGGTTACTGGGGGATCAAACCCAGGCCCTTGCGCTTGTAAGACAGGCGCTGGAACCACTGAGCTAAATCCCCGGCCTGCTATCATACATTCTGAACCTCATTTACACCTTTAATTTCTCATACTAGAGAGAAATGTCATGTTTTTGTTTGTTGGCTTTTAAAGATCCCCGCTATAATCCCTGATTGACGCTTATTTTCTTAGTGTCAGTATTATGGTTTCATATTTTTGGCCACCACCTCCTGCCACTGCATATGTTATGCGCATATCTCTCAGAGGTTCCTGCCAGCTTATGCTCTTCTGATCAGTAGGAATTGATTTTGACCTTTTGGAGTTTTGTCCCCTATCCACAGAAATGATTTCATTTGTACTCAATGGATTTCTCATCTTTAATTTCTTTATTTTCATCCACTATGCTTTCCAAGTAAATCAGCACATGAAATCCTGAGTACATAGTCTTGCATGGTTAGTCTAGGTTGCTTAGCCACACTGTTAGCCACAGAGTTTGTTTGGGAGAAAATGTTTCCAATTTTTAATGCCCGTGAAAACCAAAGTGAGCTAGAAATACCAGTTTCTGGCATCATGACAAAGCAGAGCAAGCCCAACTATTTTAGGTAGCACATAGCCTCAGGTGCATAGGATTGGAAGACTATTAGTTCTGATCTTATTTACAACATGCTTTTTTTTCTCAGTGGCCCAAGAGTGGCCTCTTCCATTAAATATGATGATATTGGTAAGGTGCATCCATAAACCTACCATCTAATGTAAAAACTAACACATTGACAATACCCTACATCTAACCACATGGCTGGCCTCCATTCCATCTCTGCTTTTTCCCCACTTAAGATAAGCATCACATTCCTTTAGTTTGGTCAGTTGGTTGGTTTTTGAGATAAAGTCTGCACATAGTTGAGGCTGGCCTTAAACTCGGGGTGACCCTCTTGCCGCAGCTTCCCAGCTGCTGGAATTGCAAGCATGTGCCACTGCATTGGTTTTTTTCTTTCTTTCCTTCTTTTTTTGTTCATCATGTTGCATTCCAAATTAGCCATTTCCCGGCCTTCCACTGTATATATGTGCATAAATAAAAGGAAATATTTTTATCTTGTTTCATTTTAACTCTATTATAAAGGACATTACATTGCAGTCTTTTAGAATTACTTATTTGATGCTTTATTGTTAAGATTACTCACAGTTTGGGCTGGGGATTTAGCTCAGTGGTTCCAGCATCTGCCTGGCAAGAACCAGGTCCCAAATTCCATCGCCATACCACATATCACAATATCAAGTGTGGTGGCTCATGTCTGTAATCTCAGCCCACAAGAGGCAGAGGCAGGAGGATTGCTGTAAGTTCCAAGCTAACCTGGGCTACGCAGTGAATGCAGGGCCAGCCTGAGCTATGAAGCAAGACTGTCTCAAAAGAAAAAAAAAAAAAAGATTCATCACCGTTTTTATGATAACTCATTGATTTTTCTGAATAATATTTCATTATGTAGATTTACTACAATGTATTTATCATCACATCTATATGTAGGCTTTAGAGTTCTTTGCAGGTATTTTACTGCAGGGACCAGGGGAAAGGGACATAACTGGAACCTTTGCAGTTAAGTTCTAGTCTCCTGTAAGCTGAACAGCATAAGGTGAATTACTTAATAATTAGACAGAAATGAGACTAAGACAAGAAGCTGAGCTTGGACCTGATCCATGCTACTCTGGGTAGCAAAGATGCAGACCCAAGATTGCCACACCTTTTATTCTGTGCATCTGGAGTAACAGAGAACTCAAAAGACGTGGAGAGCAGGGCAGACACTGGCAATAATCCCTGAGGAATTATGTTGATGAAGATCCTGGTGTACTGAGTTGAAGTTGGACCCCTTCCAGATCATGAAGATGCCCTGGAGCATCCCAGCATATAGGACCACTGGAGTCCCTGTCCTTTGACAAGAGTCAAGTCTTCAAGCCCAGCTGCAGACAGGAAAGCTCATAATATTGACTGTGCTATAATATAATCACTCCTGACATTTTACTGTAATAAAAAGAAATACTGTGAAGTATTGTATATAGTCACTTGCTATGCACGTGTATTAATTTGTTCAATATGTACTTCCAAGTGGAATAATAGGATCAGTGTGTAAGTGTATTAGTTTCTTATGGCTACTGAAAAAAATTACCATAAACAAAGTGGCTCGAATAACAGAAATGTCTTTTCTCACAGTTTTGAATACCAAAACTCCCAAATCCAAATATTGTCAGATTTGGTTGGCTACTGGAGTCCTTGAGACTGCCATGCTTTTCTCCTACTTTCTTATGGTTGCTGACAATCCTTGGGCAGCTTTGGCTTCAGACACAGGACTCTAATCTGTATCTCCATGTTTGTGTGGCTTCCCTTCTCGGTATGTGTCTGTCTCTATCTCTTCTTCCAACTACTAGTCATACTGAATTTATATTGGTCCAGTACATCATCGCACCTACCTAGTCATGTTTGCAAGGTCCAAACCTTCACTGGTTGCAAGGGATAGTGTTTTACCATTTCTCTGGGGAGGAAATTCAATTTATAGTAGTACGTAAATGTCCAAATTTAGGAAAAATTGCCAAACTGGTTTCCAACAAGACTTGGTAGCATTAGACTATTAAAAAGATTTTGGTGAGTTTTTTCTTTTCAGACAGAGTCTTGCTGTGTAGGTCAAGCTGGCCTTGAACTCACTCATGTAGCCAAGGATGGTGCTGAACTCACGATAGTCTTTCTACCTCAGCCTCTGAGTACTGGAATTATAGTCATGGGCCACCACACCTAGCTCAGACTGTTAAAATTTTTACCAACTCAGGCTGGAAATTTAGCTCAGTTGTTCCTGAGTCTGCTTAACAAGTGCAAGGTCTTGAGTTTGATCTCTAGTAACCACATACAACAGTGTTGGGTGTGGTGACTCATGCCCATCAGCGATCAGTATCCCATACCACAGTGACAGGTGTGGGGTTCATGCCTGTAATCCCAGCACTGAGGAGCCAGAGCCAGGAGGATTGCTGTGAGTTTGAGTCTGAGTTCAGGACCAACCTGAACTACAAAATGAGACCCTTTCTCAATAAAACAAAACAAAACAAAAAATTTTTACCAACTCACTGAGTGTAGAATTAATGTTATCTTGATTTATACCTCTCAATTACTGATTATCTCCCTATGTTTATTTGCCATGCCTTTCTTCTGTAAAAACACTGGTTTTGCTGTTGATGTTCCTGTATATGACACATATTTATTCCCCTCATTTCCCCATCCTCTCCTTTCCACCGCTCATTCTTGTTCCCTTGCACTACTGGATGAGATCTGTCTCCTTTTATCATTTTCTTTATTTGTACTTTGCCTCACACAAATGAAAGGCACCACACAGTACTTAACCTTATATGTCTGATTTATTTCACTCTACATTACATTTCCCAGGTAGGGTATCAGTTTTTCCAAACTGATCTACAGGGGTTTTGTTTTCCATTTGTTTTTGTTTTACAGTGTTGACGATTGAACCCAGAACCTCATACGTGATAAGCAAACGCTGTACCACTGAGTGACATCCCCCCCAAATAGGACTTCTTTATAATCCCAATCCTTTGTCAGTCTTATGCATTTTAAATATCTTATCTACATAGCTTCATTTTCTTTAAGATACATTTTATGAACAAAGTTTTAAATTATATATTATTTTATATAATTTATTAGATATTAATTTTATATTTCTAGATAATTTGTCATATTATATATTATTGATCAATATTTTTTCAATACTGAGGATTAACCTAAGGGCTTGAGCATGCTAAGCAAGTGTTCTATCACTGAGATACACCAAATCCAAATCTATACAGGCAACACTTTTATACCTTAATATATCTTTCTCTAACCCAAAGTCTAACTTATACCCCTCTCTGATTTACACAGTGAGTTTTAAATATATTTGGGGGGAAGTTGTCTAGTCAAACCATCAATAATCAAGAGAGAAGTGCTGATTCTCCCATCATGATACTGGGTTTACTAATTGGTCATTGAACCAACCTTTTATTTTATTTACTGTTTACATTCTATATATCTTCTTGATTTTTGTCTTTTAATCTATTTTATCTACTATTACTAGAAATAAACCAACTTTATATTTGTACTTTACTGCTATATCATTTTATTCATTTACTCTCGACCTTTGCATTCCTTACACTTTAGTTTTATCTCTTGTTAACAACATAGGTCTGAATTTTTGTAACAATCCAAATTGTCAGTCTTTGTCCTTAACTAGTAAGTTTAGTTCATTTATACTTTTTGTTATTATGTATATATTTACAATTATGTATACTATGTATAATTATATATATAATGGATACTTTTAATAATTATGTATATAGACCTGCTTTCATTTTAATTTTTTATTCCAGTCTGTCCCATTCTTTCTATAATTATTGCTAATGTTTTCTTTAAATTGACAGCTATCTCACCTCCTTAATGAGAGCAAGACTTAGTATACAGCTAATTTCTATTCTTCAACTCATGTTATTATCTACACTTTAATGTCAGACTGTTGTTCTCTCTTTCTCTCTCTCTCGATTGAATCCATGGTGTTGTTACTTTAATCTTTTTCCTTTAGTCTTAGTTATCCTTCTAGTCAAACAAACTTTACCAATATATTTGATTACCTCCACATATTTCCCATAGTAAGTACTACATTTTCTCTCCCTTTTTGGTAACATTCTCCTCTGGCAGGTACCAAGAAATCTTGGTCCAGAACATCTTTGTCAAGGATTCTTCTATTCCAGATCCAATCCCTTTGTGTTTCTTTCCCTCCGGTTCGTATTTGTGCATTCAGGCCTGCTCCGTCACACCCTGTGCTCGGTCCCGATCCGGACACTCGCACCGGGGGCTCCTGTGCGGAAGTAAAAAGGCTGAGCAGGGTGGCACGTGCCTGGAACTCCAGTTGAGGCAGGAGGACCACAAGTTTGAGACCCGCCTGGATAATTTAGCAGGACCTTGTCTCAAAATAATATAAAGGAGTAGAGATGTAGCTCAGTGGTTGGGTGTTTGTCCAGCAATGGACTCAATCTCCAATACAGGAAGGAAAAAGGTAAGAAACAGGGAACAGAGACAGAGCCAACGCTGGGACTCCAAAGACAAATGGGGCTTCCATTCTCTTGTGTACAAAAGCAAGGAGACAGCACAGGCTCTGTGATAAAGCACATGAATGGGTGGTGCGAACTCACCTTGACTTGTTAGGACCACCTACGGAGCTTTTTTAAATCCCCCAAATGTCCAGACACACTGCGCCAGTTGAGTCAAAACCCAGCCACTGATATATATTGTTTGCTTCTTGACTGTACAGGGAAGCGCGAGGTTTAGAATCGTGAGTTCCAGGTTAAATCCTGCGAAAGACTGAATCGGGTCGTCCTTTCCGTCATAATGCTGATAGTCTACCCTAACCTCCCCGAACATCAGAATGCGACCTGAGTTGACGTTGGATCCCTTCCGGAGGAAACTAAACTCAAATAATGTCATTTGTATGGGCGCTAACCCAGTATGACTGATGTCCTTATAAAAAGGAAATCCGCAGACAGATCTGCGTCCAGGGACAGGCAGGCTATTCATGGGTTTCTCTGTTCCCAAGGCCCACCTCTAGGGGGCGCGCTGACTCCAGAGCCCGAGCTGGACTCCACCTCGTCCAGCAAAGGAGCGCGGCTTGGCGGCCTAGGCCGGGGCTCACCACCCACCTCCCGCGCCCTCCCGAGACATCCTCTGCCCCACAACCGGCCAGTGCCACTCTGGGAGTCCCCCGCACCCAGCGCGCCCTTACTTTTTTTTTTTTTTTTTTAGGTTTTTTGAGACAGGGTCTCGCTTTGTAGTTCAGGCTGGCCTGAGCTCAGCCTCCAACTCACATCACAACAATCCTCCTGCCTCTGCCTCCCGAGTGCTGGGATGACAGGCGTGAGCCACCACGCCTGGCACTGTGGTATGTGGTACTGGTTGCTGCTGGGGTGAGTCTCCACACCCAGTATAGGTATGTGGTTACCGGGGATCGAACCCGGGTCCTTGCACTTGCAAGACAGGCGCCAGAACCACTGAGCTAAATCCCCGGCCTACACCCCTTACTTTTGATAGTCTTGCTCTTCCTCCCAAACAAGTAAACTAAGGCCCAGAGAGGTTAAGTAACTGCTCAAGGGTCACACAGTATGTGGGTATTAAGTCAGATCTGCCTGGCCCCAGATCCTGCAAAATACCTGCTTGGCCACAGGGAACACGTAAACAGCCTTCCAGAGACGGACCAGATGACTTAGTTACAGCCCAGGACAAGACCCTGGGCAAGGAGAGTGTAATGGCTTCTGTTACCTTCCCTTCTCTTCCAGGGCCGCCCTGGGAAGCCCAGAGCTGTTTGCACTGAGCACCCGTGATGAACACTTTACTGTCCACTTATTCTGACAGTGAAAGGACTGAGGATTGATTCCCATTCTTCCTTTCCTCCCTCTCCACCCTCATCCTGACATTTTCACAACCACCCCAGAGGGATTCTCAGCAGATTTGCTCAGCAGCACGTATTTTAATTATTTATTGCTGTCCATTTGAAGGAGTCAGGGGACACACACACGTTTCAAAATAACTGCTGGAAAGGAAAAAAAAATTGTTTTGTAGTGCAGCTTAAACCCTGAGCCTTGGACATGCTAGACAAGTGCTCTACCCCTGGGCTCATCCCAGACCTAAACAGGACTTTGGGTATTCCCAACGCAAGGACAGACGTCTGAGACGCTGTGGCCCTATGTGAGGTGACAAATATGCTAAGGGCTGTGATTGGATCATCGCACATTATATACATATATCCAATGTCACACCAAGCGTCATAAATCACTCGATTATTGTACTGTATGTCAAGTACAAATGTAAAAATTAACAGTGGTAACTACGTGTAACTGCCGTCTACACAGCTGGACATCAGCTTTGGTGCTAGAAAGACTGACGCATGGTGATCAGGCGCTCTGTGTCGCCGGGTTTGTGTGTGCAGGCTGTCTGGGTGACATTCCCCAGCGCCCTCCAGCAGACACGCACCCAGCACTTCCGGCCACAGGAGTCTCCGGGCTGTAGCTGTGGAGGAGACCTGGCCCAGCTGCCCCCAGGACGTGTGACCCAGCAGAGTGCCACTCAAGGCGTCGGCACCGAGGGCGCTCAGAGCTGGCTCTGTGGCTAAGTCCGCACTCACTGGCAAGGGACCGGGAGACGGGAGGTGCGGAGACGGCGGCCACAAGAAAGAACGGCGGTGTGCTGTGCACGTTACGTTCTCCAGACACGTAGTAACACAAAATAAAAACTGGGGGAAATTCAGACTTCGCTCCTGTGGAAGATGACAGTTCTTTCTGGAGTCAGCGTTGCCTGGTTTCAGGTCCATCTTTTAAGAGAATTAGAAGAATTAAGAGAACAGCACAAACGCAGGGACTGATTCCCTCCGCCGCATTAACCACACCCGAGCCCGTGGACACAGCCCGGCTTCTCTGCTGTACAGTAAGGAACACAGAGGCCTTTCTGGCTCTGTTGGCCTTAGGTCACAAGCTGGTGTCACCCACAGTCACTTAACAGCTACCATGGCCACCTAAAGTACTCAGGCATGACACCATTCAGTAGCAAAACGGCTGTGCTGCAGCCCCGAGGACCACCCAGCCGCCCCCGGCTGCCCACAGACGGTCACGTTCACTGTCTGTTCACTGTCACTTTCCTTTTCTGACGCCTTTGTTGAAAGGCCGCACTAACGAGGTCTCCGTGAATATTTGGGCGCTAGTGACGGCCGAGCCATTGGAAAGGTGCTTGGGAATAAAGTTACACTAGAACTTCACAGTACCCTTTTCTTGTCCCCATTCCTGGCTGCGCTAACCTCTCACACGCTCAGTGTCCACAGTCTTAACCCTGCATGATGGATGCTGCAGCTTCAGACACAGACCTGGCAGCCACCAGGGGGCTGGCACTGTCTTCCATGAGCTATGTGAATGAGGACGACTCCGCCAGTCTCTGAGCGTAGCATGCTCTGGAAAATGAGGATAGGAATATCTAGTAGGATTCTTGCAGGACACCCAAAAGAATGCGTATTAAACACAGGCATGGAGGACATCCAGGAAGGCGGAGGAGCCGTGTGAACACCCATATGTTATTCTGCATGGTAAATATATGGTAAATTTCTGTATGTGTAAAGAGTGTTACCTTCAAGGGCCGGACGTATAGTTCAATGGCAGAGCACTTGCTTGGCATGCTCGAGACCTGATTCAATCTCCCTACACTGTCAAGAAATAAAGAAAATAAAAGATTACCTTTCAAAACAGAACCCCAGTCCAGTTAAAGGAAGAACCTTATATAGCGAATTACCAGTCAAAACCAGAAAGGGAATTGTATATGGAGGGCTTGGTCTCCCTTCTATATTATCACAGGTGGGCAGTTACTAATAAGGAAGGAAGTTTTGATGCTAGGATATCAGGATAATTGATAGAATATTTAGAATACTGCCTTTCATTGACTTATCATTTTGATTTGGCTGGCTCATTTGCCGTGAAGAATGGTTTCTTTGGACAGTTCAGCCAAGTCCTGGGATACCCATTGCAGAGATGCCACGGGAGGGAAGAAGGAAAAGCAGCTCATTCCACAGGAGACAGAAAGACTTGCAGAGCAGTGACTTACAATCAGGTCTGAATCCTTTGAAATCCAAGCTCTGTACTTTCTCACCACAACCCCCACTACACAGGTGAAATACCAACACGCCCAACAAAATGTTGAAAGTCACTATTACGATCCAAAGATCCAGCTTGACCTGACAGCAGCCATCTTGAGCCATATTGCCACGCCTGCCGCTGAGTCAGTTTTCCCCTCATGATTTCCTAGAAAGCTATAAATAGACAAGACCATTATCAGAGTGATGTGTGGAGCTTTACCACCCAGACCATTATCAGCACCAGGAATGTGCCTGCCATCTTCAATATCAGCCTGATGCATTCTGGCGGGGAGTCACTTTTGCCCTGATCTTGCAATAAGTTTCCTTCTCATGATCCCAAGTCACAGAGATCCACTCGTTTTGCTTCCAAAGGTCCATGCTTCTGCCAGCAAGTCCCCAGTAAATTGTGCTCTATGCTGTCCTAGATCTGTCTGCCTTTCTTTGGCCTCATGGCAGCTGGGGACCAGTTCTGTGGCCCTAGGCTGGGTTTTTCAGGAATCGGACATCTCACTTGAGCCAGTACAGCTGTCCTGTGGGACCACATCTTGGGTTTCAGACTAGTACCTATGCCAGAATGTGGCTCTTACCCATGGCTTTACCTTCTAGCGGGCTTCTCTGGGACATCTTTGCTCTGTGCCAGGAGCAGACTGAACCTTTGCTCCTCCTCCCCCTCTCCTTCCCACCACCTTGCTGGGTACACCTGTCTGTTACAACCTGGCTCCTCCTCCCCTTCACTCCCACTCCCACTCCCACCCCGACCTCGCCCCGCCCACAGCCAGGTGGGCTCCACCGACTGCCTTAACTGACAGCCAATCAGCGACAGCTCCCTCCCCATGCTGAAAGAGCTTTTGAAAACTCACCCTAGAGGTTCTGAAGCAGTAGATCTGGGCAGGGCCTGAGAAGGCCCTTTTCTGACAAGTTCTCTCATCCATGCTGCCACTGCTGTGTTGAGCATCGTTTTGATGGCTCGAAGCTAAATATCTAGTAGCTTCATACTGCCATAAAAACATCTCGGTCCAAAAGACCTTTTAAAAATTCGGTTGAGGGCCAGGGATTTAGCTCAGTGGTTCTGGCGCCTGTCTTGCAAGCTCAAGGACCTGGTTTGATCCCGGTTAACCGCATACAATACTGGGCGTGGAGACTCACGCCCAGCAGCAATCATTACCATATACCACAGTGCTGGGCGTGGTGGCTCACGCCTGTAATCCCAGCACTCGGGAGGCAGAGGCAGGAGGATTGCTGTGATGTGAATTTGAGGCTGAGTGAGCTCAGAGTCAGCCTGAACCACAAAAACCCTGTCTAAAAAAAAAAAAAGAAAGAAAGAAAGAAATTCTATTGGGCCATGTAACTTCCAGGAAGTAAGATGCCTTCAAGTCTTCTTGGCTCTCATTGTACTTAGGAGAAAGGCTGTCTGCCTTTCTATCCCCAGCACCTTTGAATGCTGCATAAAACCTTTTTTTTTTTTAAAGGGTCTCACTGTGTAGTTCAAGCTGGCCCTGAACTCACCGTGTAGCCCAGGCTGTCCTCAAACTCATGGCGACCCTTCTGCCTCGACCTCCCTAGTGCTGAGATTACAGGTGTGAGCCACCACAACTGACTATACAGAGCTCCTTTGAGATTCATGCTATTAGACTAAAATTGCCATCCCCCCTGGCTGCTGTTATCTGCCAATGCCCTGGTCATTTCTTGTTCCTTAAATACTTGATGTTCTGTCCCTGTTCCTTATTTTCCCTAACTGCTTCTTTCATTATTTGGGGAGTGATGGGTTTAACACCTTGGCCTCTCAGGTCCTTGAGTTTTTACCTCACATAATCCACTCTGGGGGGTGTCTGCCTGACCATGTCATCACCTCTGTTATGGTCTAAACACGAAGTGTCTCCCAAAGACTCCCAAAGATTGAGTACTTTACCACAGTGTAGCAAGGTTCAGAGGCGGGGCCCAGGGACGTGACAGGACCGCGTGGGTTCTAATCCAATGGAGAGATAATTGGCCAAGTGGGCTGCGAGCAGCTAGTTCTAGTTAGAGGAGTAATTCCCTGGGAACATGCCTTTGCATGGCGCATCTGGGCCCCGTCCCCTTTCGCTGGCTTGCTTCCGGTTCTTTCTCCTTTCTGACTGCCTTGAGGTGAGCGGCTTCCCCCCACCATGGTTTCCGCCGAGATGTCCTCAGAGCCAGTTGACCACCACAGCCTGAAACCTCTGAAAGAAAGAGCTAAAATAAACCTTTCCTTCTTTAAACTGCATAGATCAGATATTTTGTCCCAGGAAGAGAAAGGTGACTGATAACAACTGCCACACTTCCTGACCCCTCCCGGTGAAAGGAGAAGCTCTTGAGTTTCCACTTCAGCTATTCTTTAGCTTCATCAAGAAGCCATCATCCATCCTTCACTGGCCTCTCAATCGTCCTCATCTTTCACCTCTTAGATTTTCACTTGCCTCCTGAACCGGTGTTTGTCAGCTTTCTGAGCTCCTCGACTCACAAAGGGAAGAAGTTCATTTGACCCACAGTTCTAGAGATTTCCGCCCACTGCTTTGGATCTGTGGTGAGACAGCACACCATAGCTGGGAACGTGCAGCAAGCACACCGTCACCTCACGGTTGGGACACAAGGAAGAAAAAAGAGAAAAAGGCTGGAATCCCACAACCCCCTTCCAGGGCACCCTCCCAAGTACCTCAGGCCTCCCCCAGGCCTCACCTCTTAAAGGTCCCGCCTCCACTTGATCGCACCACATTGGGACCAAGCCTTCAACATTTGGGCCTTGGGGGGGGGACACTTTATCCAAACAACAGCAGTCAGTTTAGACTAAGTGGTACACCATTAACACTACTTTCTCATAAAGACCACTAACTCCTGGGGTCTCTTGTCAGCCCTGAGTCAAGTTTGTTTTCCTCTTACTCTATCCCTGCACCCAAGCATCGTGGGAAAATCTTCAGCTAGCTGAAGGTTCTCACCTTTAAATTGGTGGCTATCCATCTAAAGGGTGCGTACACATTGCCCTAAATCCTATTATAGTACCCTCCTTATTAGGAGGTGCTACGTGATCCAACAGGGCTGGAAGCTTGTGACAAACATAAACATCGAGGCCACATCTGACTGCTGAGTCCTATCTACATAGTAAAAAGGTCCTCAGGTCTGCAGGGGATTCACTTCCACATCACTAGTCAGGAGCACTGTCTCAGTGATTTGATCTCTGGATTACCCAAGTAATCAGTTTCTCTTTTTTCCCCTCAAACTCTTATGTCCTGGTGGCCATCACTCCAAGCTTCCCACTCCACTGAGAGTCCCAAAGCAGTCACATGGGTTTCCTCCTCTTCCCACTGCCTTTCTTCAAGCTACTTCCTGTCTATCTGAACCCTCCCTTTCCTCCTGGTGCAGTGGCAGCAGGCCCTGCTCTGGTCGGGCTGTTTCGTTCTTAGCCTTCCTGCATCCTGGAATCGCCTGCTGCTCTTGGGGTTAAGAATGTACCTAGTCATAGACCGCTTGTCAGCAAGCACAAGGCCCAGGGTTCAGTGCACCACAAAAATAATATCAAGTTGCTGCTGGGCTTTGAACATGTTCAGAACCATCTTAAAAGACTCTTCTGATTCCGCAGCTTGCTCCTTCTGCCCATGTTCTGATTTCACAGCAAAGCTGCTTCAGCTTATCTACTCCCCGCCTCTCCAGGTCTTGGTTCAAATGTCACCTTTGTACAAGGACCATGAATGCTCCTTGGGAGCACACTGTTAAGTGAAATAAAATATAAGTAAAGAAAAATAAAAGACAGATAATAGGAAGTAGGAAGATAGGTCTTTCTCCAGTAGAAAGGGGACTAAGAGATGCAGAGAAAGGCTACGTGCTAGAAAGAGACACCAGGGCCCCGGCAGGTCCCAGACAGGGCAAGACCACGGAGACCCTTGCATCAGACAGGGGGTGAGGGACAAGTACCAGTGTCTTTTTCTCTTTGGATCACTCCCATAATCATGGCTCATTTGTTGAGAGCCCACAGAAATACACTTGTTACCTCAATGAGAAATGGAGCAGTCATTCCCTCATAGACGGAAAAAGAACTCTACTGAATCCCTCGCAGGCAGAGCAGAGTGCCTCATAAGCCTGGGGAGTCGCTGGGTGGCGTGGCATTCCTTCCCCTTCCCCATACTCAGGAGGGGGACCTGGGGGCGGGACCTTCCAACACGAGATGGGCTTGACGTCTGCTACGAACGAGGCAGAGGAAATATCAGTGTGTGGTTTTCAGAATTAGGTCTCTAGAGTGATTGCAGCTTCCACCTCACTCCCTCTTGGGTCAGGCACCTCTTGGTGCTGTGGGGAAGCCACTGTCATCTTAGGAGGACACTCAGGAGTCCCTCAGGGAGGTCCACACGGGGAAGAACTGAGACCTTAGCCAGCACCAGCACTTTATGAACACGGAGCGGCCCCCGGAAGTGGACCCTTCAGCCATGGTGAGGCGGCTTCACCTCCCTCCCTGTGTTCTCTTGCTCTCTGTGCCCAAAGGCCGACTCGTGTGTTCCACCCTCACCACAAATCTCCTTTCTCTGCCTCCTTTCCAATGCACAGTGGCCCACATTGGTTGCCAGGTATGAGTCCACACCAGGAGCTGGCAAACTTTTTCTGTCTGGGGCAGGTGATAAATATTCTGAGCTTTGGAGGCTCCGTGGACTCCACTGTCACTCGCCCACTTGGCGCTGTCTTTGTGATGCTGGACTGGCACAGAGGTGTTCTGATAATACTTTATTTACAAAATCCAATAGTGAGCTGAACTGGGGCTGGGGACGAGGCTCTGGCCTGTAGGTAGGACTCACGGCTTCGGGGCTGATCCCCTTCCAGCGGCCAAGCCCCAGTCTGTGCCCGTGCTTGGCACACTCTGCTAGGCCTAAACCAGCCTGGGTGGGACCACGCAGGTTGTAGAAGAGCAGGGACCGGCTAGAGGTACGGCTGGTCCAGAGACACTGTGCATCTTGCACAGTCTAGTCATCCATTACTGCTAATTAACTTTGACAAGAACTTGGAATAGAAAGATGGCTGCGATGTGGCTCCTAATAAATGTGCTGGGCTTGCTGTGAGTGCCTGTGTGCACATTATCTCATTTAGCTCTGAAAGTAACACTATGAAGTAACTGAAATTCAGAGAGGGTAAGTAACTTCTCCAACGTCACAGAGCAGCAAGGAGTCAAACTGCCTACTCCAATGTCAGAGATCTTAACTCCTTTGATTTCTGCTATGAAATGTGGCTTTTTAATTTCTCTAATTATTTCTGCCCTTCAAAATGTTTATAGCCTCTTTAGATTTTATTTGCAAATCGTCTCTACTTCTCTACCTTAAATATCTTTCTGAAAAAACTTCGCATTCATAAGGCCAATTATGTACTTATTACTCCAATTTTTAATCATCTCTGCTGTTAAGAATGACATGGGGCCTGGGGATGTAATGCAGTGGGAGAGCACTTACCTAGCATGTGTGATACCCTGGCTTCGATCACTGTTACAAGGAGGAAAAAAGACGCCTGTACTAGCTGGCCAGAGCCTGCACCTGGCCATGTGCCATCTCCTGGTGTCGGAGTCTGTAGGTCAGGTGATGGTTGCCATAGCAGCTGCCAAGACTTTTCACAAACTCACCGTTGGGAACGTTGTACCCAAGGTGTAGGACGTCAAGGATTCAGCTCCTTTTAGTCTTTCTCCATCTCTCTTAACTTTTAGAAACTGCAACAGGAATAAACATTGTAATTGCCCATTTACATTGTTATTCAATAAATGCCAGTGCATTGCATGTGTAATTTCTCAGAAGAGGCTGCTATGTTCTGAATGATTAGGTTCTCCTCCTCCAAAAGTACAGGTTGAAATCTGGGCCCCAAATGTGACAGGGTCAGGAGGGCTCTGCCCTCAGGATATGGGGTTAGTGCCTAATAACAAAGGCTCCAGAAAGCTTTGCTGCTGTTTTTTCACCATAGGAGGCCACAACTCTGTGGGTGCTGGAGTTCAGCCGCAAGAGGTCTTGAAATTTCCACTTTTCTTCTTTTAAATGCTCCTGTGCCACATAAGGAAGCCCAAGTCAGATTATGGGATGATGAGATTATGTAGAAAGTGCTCCACCTGACAGTCAGCACGACCGTCCAGACGTGTGACACCATCCAAGATCTTCCTGTCCCACTCTACATTCACAGAGGCAAGAGTCGCTGGGGGAAGATCAGCAGAGGAACCACTCACGGAAGGAAGCTCAGTTTGACTGCAGAATGGGAAGCAGATAAATGGCTGTTAGTATAAGGCATGATGTCTTGAGCTTACTATGTAGTGTGGAGATAACTGGTACAGAGACAAATACCATTTCATGGACGTTGTCAGTGGCTGAGGAAGAGGGCAACAGGGATTTAATATTTAAAATGTAGAATTTCAGGTTTGGAAGATATAAGAAATTCAATGTAATCCTGATTGAAATCCTAGCAGCATATTTCACAGTACAGAAAGTAACACAAAAATTCATCTGAAACCAGAAGATACCTAGAACAGCAAAAGCAATTCTAGGCAACAAAGACATGGAAAGGGGTAACACAATCCTCACTTTGAAACTATACTACAAAGCCACTGTGATAAAACAGCATGTCAATGGTAAAGAAACATACTTGAGGATCAAGAAAACTGACTAGAAGATGCAGAAACAAATCCAGACATACTAAGCCACCTCGTCTTTGACAAAGGAGCCGAATACCCTCGATGGAGAGAATATACCCTCTTTAATAAATGGTGTTGGAAAAACTGGGTTTCAAACTGCCAAAGACCAAAGCTAGACCTATGTCTTTCACCATACACTAACCTCAAATCAAAGTGGATTAGAGACTTGAATATTAAAACAGAAACACTAAGG
Source organism: Petromus typicus (assembly GCA_004026965.1). Taxonomy (NCBI): domain Eukaryota; kingdom Metazoa; phylum Chordata; class Mammalia; order Rodentia; family Petromuridae; genus Petromus; species Petromus typicus. Next base: position 15,606 of record PVIR01036470.1, read on the forward strand.
GCCGGGGAGTTAGCTCAGTGGTTCCGGCGCCTGTCTCGCAAGCGCAAGGACCCGGGTTCGATTCCCCGGTAACCACATAACAATACTGGGTGTGGAGACCCACACCCAGCAGCAACCAGTACCACATCCACAGTGCCGGGCGTGGTGGCTCACGCCTGTAATCCCAGCACTCGGGAGGCAGAGGCAGGAGGATT
>PVIR01036471.1:0-15776 GCA_004026965.1 Petromus typicus
GAGACCTTCGGTTCTGCACACACTCACAGCAGAACCGAACGTCAGACGCGAGGGGGGCTGCCTCCTCGCTTCCCTCCCTTCAGTCCTTGTCCCCGTAACAAGTTTAGGACGGCATGTCACACACCGCACGGACTTTTCCAGTTCTGTTTTGATTCAGACACTTAAATAACTTGCAACAATTATCTGGATTGGACTTTAGAGCACAAGGTGAACCAAGTACTCATTTTTAACCAAAGTAGTTTAACCACAGACTTCTTGATTCATTTTCGCTGCACATCAGTCACTGATTTCTTAGGATAAATGAGTTCTGCTGAGCTATGGTGGAAACTAAGGCAAATGTAAAAGTTACAAAAGACTAGTCTCTGCTCCCAAGACTGATTCAGCTTTTGTCACTTTAAAGCACACACGTGACGTGTGACTCTGTTCACAGCTTCCTTTTCTCTTACCTTGCTGTCTTCTTTCTCTGGCCTGGGGGGAAAGACCAGAAGGATACGAAGAAGAGCTGAGCAGAAAATGTGGGAGAATTGAAATCACGTCCGAAGGGCAGCAAGTCTGGCTCTCTCAGCACCCTGCGACTAGCAGCTTTGCATCAGAGAGCTCCACAACCTCCCGAGGGAGAGCTCCACGCACTCTTATAGCCCCTGGCTGGAGGTGCACGCTCCCTGTCTGTCCCAGGGAGGCTCTGTGGGCCGGGCTTCCTGTGGACACCTGCAGCCCTCGATGCATTGCGACACAGACAGTGCCTTCTGGTCCGAAGGTGTCGCCATGGCCTTTCTCAGCACACCCAGTTTGAGAAACAGAACTTCATTTATCTCTTTGGGGATAAGGTGCTGAATACAGAGTCCCTGTGTTCATTCAACCAATCAGTCACTGAACCTACAAAAGGGATTATTGATAACCTGTGCTGTCTTACACACGGCACTAGCTTCAGAGATAAGGCGCTCTGAATGTGCTAAATAAAACAAACCTCCATCCCCGTCACCCATGGCCCAGTTCTATGCACTTGCCCAGGGAGAGGGAGAGGAAAGACTCACAGACTCAGGCAAGCACAGCAGTAAAACACCACCTGAGGAATCAAGGTGCTCGGGTTTCCACCTCTGTTCTGACAGATCTGCGGGCCAGGTTTGTGACGGCCACATGCTTCCATCTCCCTGTCTATACCCTGAGATGCAGAGGACAGCAGAACTTCCCTTGGAAGACTCTAGCGAGGACTACAGGAATTAGTTTATGTACATGATTCCAGACGGGGTGAGAAAATAACAAGCACAATATGAACAGAACCAGTGTTTCCACCCTCCGAGGTTCATCCTTCCTAGACCTCATTTGGAATAACTTGTCCTGGTGCGGTTCTTCTACAGGACTTTGTTCCAATGAAGAGAACAGGGATGAGTTATCAATAAAAGCCAGGTGAATTATGATGAAGCTTATTTTCCAAGGCTACAGGAGAATTACTACAGTTCCCCTGCATTCTTTTTGTTTGTTCGTTTGTTCGGGGTTTTTTTGAGACAGAGTCTCACTTTGTGGTTCAGGCTGGCCCTGAGCTCAGCCTCCAACTCACATCACAATCCTCCTGCCTCTGCCTCCCGAGTGCTGGGATTACAGGCTAAGCCACCACGCCCAGCACTGGGGTATGTGGTACTGACTGCTGCTGGGCGTGAGTCTCCACACCCAGTATGTTATGTGGTTACCGGGGATCGAACCCAGGCCCTTGAGGAAACACTGAGTTAAATCCCTGTCCCCTCCCCTGCATTCTTAATTAGGCCCTTCCCATGGGTGAGCCCAAATTTAGAAGGTTGCAGACAGACAACTTCTCTGAACAAACTTTAGCAGGGTCCTCTGAGTTCTCTTCTGCCTTGGCTGGGTCCTTGACCTGCTGAGCCCAGTTTTAGCGAAGAATCCTGCCATGTCAGTTTCCTGAGAACCTTCTCACCCTTGATATCCAGTCGAACTTCTTTCCTGTCTGTCCCCACAGTGGCGTCTTCGTCAGTGTCCACAGCGGTTCTTCATCTTCTCCCTGCTAGCTTGAAGTGGCCTTTGCTCCAACCTGGACTTGATTTCAATGACTCTCTCCTATGGCAACAGCCTTGAGGTTAGTCTTTTTTGCTACTTAAAATTAAGTACTAATTATATTTTATACTCTAATAATAAAAACATTTAAAATGACTGAAATATTAGTTCTCTACATAGAGCAACAGAAAGAATTCAAAAAGTTCTGAAGACTTCACGATGCTTAAAGAAAGACTTGCTTAGGGACAGTACGGTGATGAATGTGAAAACTGCAAAAGCAGTGACAGAAAACAGTACTTTCTGGGGAGTCAGCCATAATTGCAACATTAGAAAGGAAAGGTTTAAGGTCAGCTAGGTGTAGCCCTAAAGCATACTCATTTCCTAGAGGTGCTAGCAACAGGGTAACAATGATACCTCAATTCTTATGCATCTAGCCTCATGCTTGGCTGCAGGATTAAACAGGAGGAGAAAACCAGATATGACGTAGACTGCTGAGAGAGAAAGAAATCACTTGACAAATGGGAAAGACAAAAGAGATGACATATTTTGGGTATTTAAAACAGTTACATTTTAGTTCAGCTTAAGTATCCATACTGGAAGAGAAGATTAACATGTCATTATGATATTTGTATCTTTCCAGCTGAGGACAACCAGTTACTATCCATCAGGTTCCACAAACCTCACTTAGGAGAGGGGAGGGAGGCGCAGAAATACTGATGGAGAGAAAAACGGGCACTTATATAAAAATAAATGATTTTTTAAATTATTTACTTTTGAAATAGGCCAATTGCTCTTTTCCTGAAGGCATGACATACAAGTAGTAAAATGCCCTTGGCTTTAAATTCAAGTTGGACAATTCTCTATACTAATGTCAAATTCATCCATCAAATTAATAGAGAAGTGTATCAAATTATTTATGAAAAATTCAACCTCCTTCTAGGATTACTGCAAATTAGCATGCACTCAAACATACTCAGAGACAATTACCCACAGGGTTTCTAGAGCTTTTGATTCATGAGAAGAAACGGGTCTCTGCCTTTCAATGTATTCCCAGAAAGAGTTTCGATGTTGTTTAAAATCTACAGCTGCCATCCATTGGTAGGGAAATCTAATAGCGAGGACGGCACGGAGCAAGTCAAGATCTCTGCAGAAAGACTGTCAAGGCCAGACCCATTAGAACAAACCCTAATGGTCAGCAGAGCGTGAGTATGGCCTCGGCTCTGCTTCAACTCAGTTGTGATGCCCCAGGCTCAGTGTGACCATCTATAATGTGCGCGGACAAGGATCCGCCAGTTCCTTGTAGCTCAGCACCTCTGGATTTGTAATATGCAGGAGCCACCTAATAACAGGTCTGACCCTAAATACTTTGGACTTCTTAGTTGCTAAGTTTGATCTGAGTGCGTCTCTTTTTCACTGGATTTTTTGCATCCAAAAAGAAACGTTTTCTGTATCTGAATTCTAAGGACCTCCAAAGCTTCTAGGATAGAGGAAAATAAATGTTGTGAGAGTGATTAGTTTCCTTCCTGAGATGTTTGGAAAATGAACGGGCTGATATCTATATCTCAGACAAAAGCATTTGCAGAATCACTTATGCTTATGCAAATTTATCCAATTTCAATTTTGGAGGATTTAAATTGGCTCAGATTTTAAGTATTCATTATTTTTTCTTGCCCACTTGATTACAACACAAGCATTAAAACGTTGCTCCTGGAACACGATTTCCACACACCCTCAGTGGGAGCTCACTGGTACCATCCAGGGACACAAGCGGCCTCAGTGGTCACCGCTGTCCTCAGTGCCGCTTCTCGGAGTTTCCCATTTTAATTACAACAATGGTTTCTGCTAATGGAAAGTACAAAGAAGAAAACAGATACCACCTGCGTCACACTCTTTGATGTCATTCTATTTGCTTCACAAAATTTTTTCTCGAAAGAAATGGCAGCAATTTACAGTCCCTACTGGAGCAGTTTCTATTTTATATAGTGACTCACAACCATCAGCAATCAATACCACATACTGCAGTGCTGGGCACGGTGGCGCAGGCCTATGATCCCAGCACTCGGGAGGCAGAGGCAGGAGGATGACTGTGAATTTCAGGCTCCCCAGGACTACACAGTGAGCTCAGGGCCACCCATGTCACATCTACAAACCATTAAGAACCTTTCTTAGTTTGTATACTAATGCGGCACTAAGTTTACCTATAAACCAGAAGCACGGTGTGACCGCTCTAGGTCACTGCATCCGTACAACAGAAATAGAGCTCGAGGTCTGGACTTAGCAGGCTAAGTGACAGCCACCCACGAGCAGCGCTCAAGGCCCATGGACAGCACGTTCCAAACCGACTTGCTCTTTCCTGGCTCCCGAGGCCCTGTTTGCGAGAGCCGCAGCGGAGGCTTCGCTCCCTTCAGCAGGTGCACTTCTTAATGACTTAATCCGTGTCAGTCCGTGGGCCTGACCTGGCCCATGGATGGGAGAGGCCACCCCACACCTCCCACCCATCGGCTTGTCTTCCTACACAGTGTTTGTGCTGCGTACTTTAATTTTTCTCTTTCTGCTCCTACCTCTCTTATTGACACACCACAGGAGTGGGGGGAAGCATGAATTACACTGTTTTTAGTTTTAATAAAGCCATAGGTCCTATGGTTTTCATATCTAAATTAGAAGGATTTATCCAATTTCATTAATCAGAAAAACTCAAACTCCTCTGTAGACTTCAAGGCCCTGAATCTCACATCCATGGCTCTTTGACAATGACATTCTTTTTCTGATCCTTGAATCTTCCAGGCTTATTTCTGCCCCCAGAGCTCCGCACTTGCTTCTCCCTGACTACACGCTCTTGCACTAACCTCAACAAAACGGATTCTTTCTTTGTGTTCAAGTCTCAGCTCAATACTTCAGCTCCGCGAGCTTTTGTCTATCACTGTCCATCTCACTGCCCACATCTTCGCCAGTGTCACCCACGTCAGTGCCCGCGCTGTTCACTCACATTCTCCTCCACGTGTCTCCTAGACCAGCCCTCTCAAGTAACAGAAATTCTGACACAGCTGTCTTATTCCTTCCGTTTCCCCCCACCTGGGACACTTCCTGGCACACAGCAGTTGGCAAGAATGAATGAATGAATGAATGAATGAATTTTTCTTCTCCATGTAACATGTATAGTTTAGTCCTAGTGAGGTCTGTTTTACAAACCTGCCAGGTTAAAGAAAATATAACACCAGCATTTAATCAGCAAACACTATTCTCAAATACCACACATGAATGATTCAGTAGGAAAATCAGTCTTTCCTTGCGTCCTGCTGGAATAATGTGTCCAGGCTAAGAGCTCTCTGGAAGAAGGCTGACGGATTAGGACGGAAATCTCTGGCTCTGACGATGAAATGCCCTGATTTGTGCTCCTCGCGGGGGCATCTGCGACGGCAACAAGAGGCTTCCGGCTCCGGCTTCAGGATGGCGGCGGAGCGGAGCTTCACTGTGTCAGCCCCCGCCCCGGGCCTCTGCTTCGCCGCACAAAGCAATGGTTCTCGTCAGACAACAGCAAGTCCCCGAGTCGTGACCCCAGGGTGGTCTGAGTGCAGCGTGGTAAGTTCAGTTGAAGGTAAGTGCAGTTAAAGGGGTCGAAGCGCAAAGGATGAAGATATTTAGTTCAACTCAATTGTTTAGTAGGGAAGAAAGGCGATCACGCGGGAGAACAGGCGGGCAGCAGAGTATCGGCAGGACTTGGGGGACAGAGCGAACTAGTGAGACCCTGTCTCCAAGTGAAAAGTAGAAAAGAGCCAAGATCAGCAAGAAGGCTTGGGACTCAAATCCCTGCCAACTTCCTCTCAAAAGGAGATCGGAAGTGAACAGGCTGCACAGTATTCTATTTTTCTTAAAATTCTGTCTCTGCTCATCGTTGAGATTTTTATTTCTGCAGAAAAAACTGAAAACAAAGAAAGAAGTTAAAGAAGTTAGTTTAGATCTGCACTGAAATATGGGTGGTTATTAAAAATGCCTGACATAATTAATAATAAAAAATAATACAGTAAGCGAAAGTACGTATAATGTGTATTTTGCTTAATGAACTATGCATATACTTAGGGAAACAATGGGGTATGAGTATTGAGTTCAACATGGAGTCACACTGTTGTCCTGGGAAAGAGGTTTGGAATCCCTGAGTATCATACCTTTAATGGAGTTGACCACAGAGGTGGCCAATTTCAAAACTGTCAGTGTGGTAGCTGAAAGAACTCACAGTCTAGTTTAGAAAGAAACTAAAGTTGGAAAGGGGTAGAATATTTAAAATTGGATTTTCTTGAATATTACAAATGGCCTCAAGCACTATATGAAACATTTGGGGGCAGGGAACTCATCACTGCATAAAGATGACCACTCAAACAGTGGGCTGCCGTGAGGTCTACCACTGGCTACAGAGGGTTCAATGTCCTTTTTTTTCAGTTTTTTGAGGCAGGGTCTTGTAGTTCAGCCTCAAACTCACGGCAATCCTCCTGCCTCCGCCTCCAAGTGCTGGGATTACAGGCGTGAGCCACCACGCCCAGCACTGTGCTGTGTGGTACTGATTGCTGGTGGCGGTGAGTCTCCACACCCTGCGTTGTCGTATGTGGTTACTGGGGATCGAACCTGGGCCCTTGTACTTGCAAGGCAGGCGCTGGAACCACTGAGCTAAATCCCCGGCCCTCAATGTTCTTTTTATTTCAGCCTCAGCACAAAGTTTGGATTTTCACTGGGTGATTTTGAGAGAACTGTGCTGGCATTTTTCAGAAAAGTGTGGGAGGCTTTCTGGCCAAGACATAATGAAAAGCCTTTTAATCAGGGTGTATCATTCTATGTGCTGTATGCTCACCTGCTTAATACGGTTTGATTACATGTCCCTAACAGAAAATCTTTTGGGCCATCTGTTTTTGTGCTTTGTTTCAGAATTTATGATAGGTATTTGAACAGAAATGGCTGGTGTACTTATGTCTCACTTCAAAAGAATCCACTAACACAAAACATTTCCTCATCAAAATGACTATAATTAAATTAATTTGATATAAAGCAACTAATAAGAGAGTCAAAGCATGTCAAATCAGGAATTCAAGTTATTCCAAACATTTCTTATGGAACCAGTTATTTACAAAAGAATCTGAAACTGATTTTTCTTGGTGTATAGAGCATTCGGGAAATTCGTTCAGCAGCAGTCTTCTTATTCAGACAAAATACACCCTATCGCTCCTCGTGTTCTTGGGAGTGAGGGGAAGGAGTTTTCTTTATTTTATGCATAGAACATCTACTACAAGTCATTAACTCCGTGATTTTAGGAGACTGAATAATTCATTGGCAGGGTGGAAACAATGCGGCTCAGCCTCTCCGCCCTGCCATGAAGTTATAGTTTGAGGCTGTGATAAGTACAGCTTGGCAGAAAGTTGATCTCCAGGGTCGCTACACTCTCACCACAGCTGCTGACACACAACGGAATGGAGCCTTTCTACCGATGTCAAGTTTCAATACGACACCAATATGCACATCCACACATGACCTGCTGATTATAATACACACACACACACACACACACACACACTCCATAATGCTTTAGCGAAATGATTCTGGTGGAAAAAGCTCAAAGTTTAAATACTATGGTGATGAGACAGACTGAGTCTTCGTTGAAGAACAAGTATAAGCCAATCTTAAAATGGCTTTTTCCCTCAATGCCGTTTAACTGTGGTGGAAAATTAATTTGTAAACACAAAGAAAAACTTTTCTTCCTGTATATATATATTTTCTTCCTATATAACGAATGGTAGTATTCTTGATGGCTAAGAAAGTATATATTCTCTGACTGAACTAATAAAAGATACTATACTAAGTTCTCTCCTTAGGATCAAATAACCAGCCAAACTGAAAACTCAGAAGGTTTCATGGCTTAGTACTCATTCATATCCATTCATTCATATATTCTCTTGGTGTTTGTAAGGTCCTGTCAGGTGCTGGCCTCTTAGGACTTAAAATCAAGCCAGAGTTTCTCTTCATGTGTCTTGTGTAGCAGGAAACATGGCTCAGGTGTTTGGGTTAGAGTTGGTGCAGTTTTACTGAATACTCCGACGCCCCCAAAGCCAGTATGACGCTCGGCTGTAGCTGCAGAAAGGACGGTGCATTGAGTTCTACGTGGAATCATACTGTTGGGACTGACCAGAACTGGATTTGTCCTGGGAAAGAGGTTCACAATGTCATGACTATCACACATTTAATGGAGTGGACCACGGATGTGGCGAATCTCAGAACTGTCAGTGTTGTAGCTGAAAGAACGCATGGTCTAGTTTAGACAGAAAGAACGTGAGAAGAATGTGACAGCCGCTAAGCTGGAAAGGAACCAGCTGGCAGAAAGAGACTTAGATCTGGTCTTTCTTGCTTTATGAAATTACAACAAAACTGCAATAAATGGATGCAATCTATACAGACACAGCTGAGTTTAACACAACATCACTGCATGCATCAGAGCTTCGAGGACAGAGCGGGTCGCCTCAGAAGTGGCCTGCAGAGACGCCGGGGCAGGACTGGTCCTTGCAGATGACACTCCAACATCCAGAGGTTAACTGGCTAAGTGGCCTTAGAGGCTTCTAACACGACAGTCTATTCACCCACGATGCCAGTTGGAGCAACGTTAGGGTTTTGCTGACTGTGTGTCATTCTACGCAAGCGCTAACCTTTGGACGATCTCCATCAACATGGGTGTTATGAGGACGGTGCTCAGTTCCCAGCGTCACGGGGAGACTGTGCTGGGCCCGCAGCTCCACTCCTACCGTGCTCACGTCCCGGGACTGAAGTAACAGAGGGCGGTGCCTGGCAGCTTGAGACAGCAGATGAGTTCTGTCTCCCGAGCCTAGCTGCCTGAAGTTGAGATGGGCGTGTGGCCGAGGCCACGCCCCCTGGAGCTGCTGTGGGGGCTCTGCCCGCGCCTGGCTTTTCCGTGGCTGGGGACCTGTGGGTCTTAGCCCTGTCCATGTCTGCATTCCAATTCCCCTTTCATTAAGAGATCAGTCACCCTGCGTCGGAGCCCCCAGTGTGACCTATTTATAGCTGCAACGACCATTTCTCCAAACAAGGCCCTTTCCTGAAGTACTGGGCCCGGGCTTCCACCTGTGGTTCTGATGCCACCTCAACCATCAGACCACTCAACCGCACGTGTGCCAGTGGATTCTGGTGCAGCCCCGCACAGGAGCCATGGGGAAAGCTGAGTCCCAAGAGGGCCAGCCACTTGCTGGTCGTGGCACGGCCAATGCGAGGGGGTGAAAGCTGTGTCACTTGACTTCTCTGAATACAGGTACACACACATCTGCTGTCACGTGCACACACAAGGGTGCTGTCAGCAGTCAAACACAACAGCGTGTAAGCACTAAAGCAAAGCACTCCAGAAAATCTTGGGAAGAGGGCAGGAGGGTGATTTACCCAAGAATGTTCACAAGATGATCGTACAAAGTACGCCAGCCAGGCATCCTGGCACATTCCTGTAACCCCAGCGCTCTGGGAGGCTGATGCAGGAAGATTCCAAGTGGGAGCCCACCCCGGGCAATTTAGTAATTTACCAAGGTGCTGAGTCAAAAACTAACTAACTAACTAAATAAATAAATAAAAGTTGGGGGTGTAGTTCAGTGAGGCCCTGGTTTCAGTTCTCAGGAAGCAGGGAGAGGGAGAGAAGGGCTGGTGGGAGGGAGGAGGAGGGATGAGGATAAGGAAGAGGGAGAAGAAAGAAGGAGGAGGAGGAAAGAAAAGGAAGAGGAGAGAAAGAAGGCGAAGGGGAAGGATAGGAAGAGAGAAGAAAAAGCCGTTCGGTGGGACCAGACTAAAGATGGGCTCCATGAAGTCCAGTGAAGTCCATGAAAATGTTGTTCTCCTCCTCACACACAGACACCGAGCGTGGGCGTGAGAGTATGAATGACACATTTTTTCAGTAGTTAAGAAAAAAAAAATAGAATTTGGGATGCCCAGCTTCATACTCTTACTTTGGTGACTCCATGTACTGTTACCCCAGCATTCTGGGAGGCTGAGGCAGGAGTATTGTAAGTTCAAGTCCAACCCAGGGCAATTAGCAGCTGAGACCCTGTTTCAAAGTAAGAAATTTTTAAAATGGGCTGTGGATATAGCTCAGTACAAAGGCCTGAGGTTTAATACCACTTAAGAAAATAATGGTAATGATAAGTAGCTTTGGGAAATTCAGCTATTCTTGTGATACTGGCTGATGCCTCCAGACTCTCTTAAACTTCTGATACACATTATCACATTTTAAAATTTATGAAGGACAAACCATCGCCTAACAGTGACGGTCACTGGGGCACAGCTGTGCCTGATCATATGCACCACTGGTGAGAGCTGCCTTGTGCGGTCGGCCTCCGAAGAGCCACGCTAACATTCCCACTGCAAAACTCGATCCTGGCCTGGGCTGGCTGCACAGAAGATGGCTCTGCACCCTTGGAGCCGCCATAAGAAAAGCTCCGGAAATGAGGCGATGACGTAGCGATGACACCAGAAAAGCAAGGAAAGGAGGAGAAAGGCCCCATACTGTTCTACAAAGATAAACAATTTAACAGCAAAATAAGAGACTACTGATAGTTCATACCTTGTGTAGCACTATCTGCAAAGTAGTTCCTCAGGACATGGCTGTCACAAAGAAAGAAACGGAAATAGCACAACATTTTCTTTGCAATGAATTAGAAAAACTAGTAGTAAAACAAATCAGCATATATCTTAAAATGTTTTCAAAACACAAATTAGGTAGTAACTTCTACTTACTTCCTATCCATTAATCTTCTATTTCTCACTTGACTTGTATATAAACACTTTGAGTTTCATGAAAGAGAAACCATGTGACATTTAAGCGTGTGTATCTGACTTATTTCGTTCAGCATTATGTTCTACTTGGGCCCACCTGACTGCATTGGTCTGAAGTGTGTCCTTCATGATGGCGCACAGTGTTACATGTGTGTACACACCATGCTTTCCGTATCTCTTCTGTCAGTGGATATACATGCTGTTTCCAAGAGCTAGCCGTTAAAAATTGGGCCACCATTAGAGAAACGCTAATTCAAAATACAGCAAGATACCATCTTCCCTCGGAAGAATGGCTGTCACCAAAAAGTATGCAAATAACAAATGCGGGCGGCTGTGGGGAAAACGAACTCTTCTACCCTGTCGGTGGGAGTGCAGACTTGTAAAACCTCTGTGGAAGATAGTATGAAGACTGCTCAAAAAATTAAAAATGGAAATCCTTGACATACGTACGCCCCTTCTAAGTGTCGTCCCAAGAGTTACAAATCATCGTATGACAGAGATAAACCCACACTGACAGGAGTTTTGAGTTAGAGGCGAGAGGAAGGTCCCACCACCTCTGGGTTTCTACCAGCAGGCCGGGAAGTTCCAGGACAGGAGCGACCTCCGCTCTGATGCTGCGGTGGTGAACTCGGGCTCCCCGCCACCTGACTTTCATAAACTAGGAAAAGGGGCTTGTCTTACAGGAAAGAATCGCTTCCCTGTGGTCCAGTTCTAGATAACTTGGGGCCCAAACTAGTCCAGTCTCATGATAAATACCCCAGAATTGCGGCCCCTCACTCCCAGGGCGGAGAGATCTGAAGGTCAGGGACACGCTAGAAAGGCAGTATTTCTAAAGGTAATAACTGAAGCACAGATGTCAGAGGACAAGGCCTTGTTATTCATTAAACTATATGACCCCCAATGTTCCCTTTTAATTAGAAAGAGTGTGTGAACCTTTGACTCTCCTGATGAAACCCCCTTGGGGCTCCCCCTTTGTCCTGCGTGGCGCTGTTGCCCCCGCTTGGTCGGAATGGCCTGCTGCTGAATTTCTGCCAGGCCTCTGCCCCTGGCCAGGGGCTGGCTCCCTCCCGCTGGGTGCCCGGCTCCTGCTCCAGACTGGCCCACCTGGAGGAGCCTGCCCCCGGGCTCCTTGTCTCTCTTGCCACATCAGGGTTGCACTACGCCGGCGCGACACACTGCCACGGCTCTGTTCATTTTCCTCCAACCAGTTAAGGAAATTAAATCCTCATGAGTTCAACCCCAAGTTTCAGTTCAGGACTGCAGCACAGGCTGACCTCCTCAGAACCTGTCCCACAGCTACCATAAGTGACTTTCGTTTCAGTATTCACTAATGCTCCGATTGATTCCTACTTTACAACTGCGCTGCCAGGGACAGCAGGCCGTAGCAGGCTCCTCCTTAGTTGTTTATTTGCTTTTTTTCTTCTCTCTCACATTCAGCTCAAGACCAGAGTTCTCAACCAACTTCCTAATACTACCTGAATAACAAAGGGTGCTGTTTCTTCATATAAAACCCACAGAAACCTTTTATTTTACTTTGCCCTTCCTTGAGTTTACTGATACATTTTAGGAATGCATGATGATCACACTCATCACTGGGTGATGTACATAACCTGTACATAACCTCGTCAGTGGACATACATACATGTATGTCATGTATGGACATACATAACCTGTACATAATGTCACTTGACCCTTATTTCATTCCCACTCCTCTGCCTTCCCTTAAGCCTAGCCCCCATGTACACAAGCTTTGTTTCCTTCTTATTTTATTTTCACCATCCAAAAAACCTTTTAGTAAAAGCAGACAACAGAGATGTAAGTGGCGGCTGAGCAGGATGACACTGTGCTACGCACACGACCTCCTCAACCTCTCTGTCCAGACAGGCCACCCCGGAAGAGGACCAGGGAGCAGCCCTGTCCACCCACAGCTACTGGGTGACGCCAGGCCAGCATGGAGAGCAGGGTGGGGCATCAGGGTGGCGTCCGGGGCTGCCTGCGCGCTCAGACCTCAGGGCAGAGGAACAAGCACAGGAAGCCTCAGTTCCTGCTGACAGTTTTCTCCCCGAAGAACAGCTCCAACTGTGCTCTGCATTTCTGCCCCATCAGGAAATGCTGAGCTTCCCACCAGCGCTACGGCAGCACACTTCACCAGGCCGAAACGCAAGCTTCTTTCAAACAGTCCTTCCTATGCATCTTCTTGTATAAACAACCAGAGCACAAAGGCACTGGGATCAAATTCCTGAGTTCATTCAGTGATGCCACACTTATTTTCTTTTGAAGTCTAGCAGAATTTTAGCTACACAGAGTCTTAAAGAAAGCTGGATGCTAGCTGTACCATTTGTTTCAAAATAAAAACCTACCTACATCCATCCGTCCATCATCAGTCTCATGGTTTAGTTCATTACCAACCGTAAGATGACTTATGATTTATCTAGACCCTCCCTTAGGGAACAGAGAGACAAGTGCACACAGACTAAGATGCACCGTAGTCGCAAGTGCACTGTGGCATCTGAGAAGGTCCAGGTTGGGTCTGGTCCCGCTGGAGGTCATGAAAGCTCAGGGTGGGCTCAGAGTGTAGGGCGGCTGCGTCGTCTACGGAGAGCCCTCCTGGCCGCCTCTCAGGGATGCTACACACGAGCCGCACTCCTGAGGAGGAAGCACAGGCCCTTGGTAACGGAGGGCGTCCTGCCCCCGGAGAACAGGGTCAGATATTGGTGTGTTGGCACCTACTCTCTGTTGCACTGATGTTCCTGGGCAGCGGCGAGGTGTCACGTGACGTGGAGGAAACCCCGTATTTCTTCTCAGCTGTGAAGTACTTGGCTATGCGAAGTATGTCCCACCGTCCTGAGAGCAGGACCTGTGGCCAGATACATTTGCAGAATCCCTTGGCCCGCCCCGTGCGGCTTTGCACAGTCAGACAAAGGCTGTTCTGCCTTCTCTCTCTTTCTGTTCCTGACCCTTTTTTTTAAACCATAACCAACCAGCTTTGTTTCTTTAAACTTCTTTTCGTTCTAGGCTGTGGGTAGCACTTTTTGAAATCCTCCCCAGACAGTCCTTGTGCTCAAGGAAGGCCGACGACCATTAGCCTCTCCTAGGCCCGAGTGAACTCTTACTTTGCCACCGCGCCTTCTAGGCCTCATCCAGGACAGTGACAGCCTGTGTCCTGTGGTGACAGAGCTCGTGGATGTGCTTATTTCAAATCACTATCTCCTAGTTAGCAGCTTCCTTTTTTCCCTCCTTAAAGGTTACAGTGTTGTCTGTTGGAGACAGAAACCATTCGCGGTCAGCAGTATTTTTGATTGCTTGAAAGACATCGAAAGCACGGACACAGGGCTGGAGCCTGTCTATCTGTGGCGGCCCCAGCAGGCAGGCTGGGAAAGCCGCAGGATCTGCAGGACCACGGCATGTGGCTCCCGGGGTTGTACACCTCCTGTCAGGTGAGTACATGTCAACGTTTGGGAAATTTCAGTAGTTTCACAATTAATCTTAGGCCCGATGAGCCAAGACTCTGTGCCAGGTAAGCTCTGGTGTCGCCTCTGGAGCATGTGTCTCAATTGCTCCTGGTGTCAAGTCCAGCAGAGGACATCAAGGACCTGAGAGCATCTCAGGTGAGTCACCAAAGTCACTGGCTCCTAGGACCCAATGCTGACCAAACACAGGCTGCACGCTCCAACCCTGCGCAAGGGCCGGGGCCTGGGGTCCCCGTCACTGGTTACAGGTCAGGCAGACTTGGGGTCACCGCTGTGGCTGAGGACGCAGTCCTGGAGCCTGCTCTGCACGACGCTCAGAGCCTGGGGGAGCAGAGGTGGGCGGAGCCCACCAAGCTGCATCTTACTTCTGCTCCTGCGAGACGTTTGTGGGAGACACGCATCCAGCTTCCAGCCAAAGCACAGAGAACTGATTTTTGGGAGACCGTAAATCTTTCCTAAGGGGACTCTGGTAGCCATAATCCATAAAAATAAAACAACTTTTTCCAAAACAAGTCGAAGTGTGAAAAAGTTCTGGTCCCTTTCACATCTTTACATTTATAGTCTGCAGCCCCCTGCTGTGAGACAGCCGCTGCTGTTGCAGGCCGAGCCTTCCGTGCCTGGGGCTGCAGGTGCGGAGCCCCTTCAGGGACTACAGAAGCTTCCCGTCCTCCACTCGTGAGCCTCTTGGGGTCTGGCGGCTCTTATTTCATCCCGACGTGAGGCTCCTCCCTGTGTCACACATTTTCTGCAGCTCTGAGCAGCACTCGACTGTCCTTACTGCGTAGTCACCAAAACGGCAAGGGCTAAAACAGCGAGCAGATTTTAGTACTCACATTTCATTCATGCTTCTCATTTAATCATTCTGCAAACAGTACGGAGTAGACATGTTGTCCTTCACATCAGCAAGACAGGTTGGGAGAAAGCATATTTTTAAATAGCACCTCTGGAATACTAGAAATACCAGACCTGTCCTTTGCTGACCATAGAAGGTAATATTTCATTCTTACTTGACAGGCCTCTCTCCACAACCCATGGCACCTCTGTAATGTCTCAGGCCTGGCACCTCTGCAGATGTCGGATGAAAGTTGATTTCTCTTTCTTAGATTTTTATGTGAAATAAACAATAAACACAGTACCCTGCATGATGTTATGGGAACTGTGCGAGACTGCCGATGGACTCACTTACTTCCTCAAAGTCACCACCAAAAGCCAAGAATTGGCAGGGGTCGTCAACAGGATCCTGACCTAGAATCCCCCGGCACAGCTTCCTGAGGTGGAGGGAATGCTCCCGATTTATGCTGTTCAGTGTGGTAGCCACTGTGGTAGTGGCTGTACACCTGAAATAAGACTGGTGTGAAGAAGGATCTTTATTTTCATTTTAATTCACTGAACATTAAATATCTGGTGTATCTAGTGGCCAACAAACTGAACCAAGCAGTTTGAGTGAAAATATGGGGCAACTATGAGCCACAGACAGCAAAGGCAACATTCACACTT
>PVIR01036473.1:0-15809 GCA_004026965.1 Petromus typicus
AAAAAAAAAATTCACCAACATTCACAATGTAAGCCTGAGATATCATAAATATCTGGAGCTAAGACAAAAAGGAATGAAAGAACCAGAAATGGTAAAAACACAGAAAAATATGATTTTTAAATTTAAGTATTTTTAAACAATTTTCTCTAAAAATTGCTTAGTTTATAAGACATACAGAATAAAACATGAAAGTAATACAAAGATAAAGGGAATAGACATGTTTTATTATAATATTATTAAATTACCTGTGTGTAATCATTATGTAGTAAACTACAATAAATTAAAACAACTGAGACAAAAAGATATTACACAAACAAGGGACATAAAATGAAAGCACAAGGTCGGGTATTTAGCTCAGTGGTTCTGGCATTTGCCTAGAAAGTGAAAGGTCCCAAGTTAGATCTCTAATAACCACATAGCACAATGCTGGGCATGGTGGCTCACACTTGTAATCCCAGCACTCAGGAGGCAGAGGCAGGAGGATTGCTCTGAGTTTAAGGATGGCCTGGGCTACATAGCGAGCTCAAGATCAGCCTGAACTACAAAGTAAGACCCTAATTTTTTTTTAAAGGCTTGGATTGTCATATTAGAAAATAAAGGAAAACCAAATAGTGTCTATGTAATCCTTAACTCATGAAGCTGAAGCAGGATTGTCACAAATTCAAGCTCAGTCTGCATAGTGAGCTCACTTTATATATACAGTGAGACCTTGTCTCAACACTCCTCTCCTCCCAAGAAGCAGTGCCTATGAGAAATGTACTTTAAATAAATCCTAAACATTTGCATTCTTATTAACAGAGTTTCAGACCAAGCAAAAATTGGTAAATTAAATGTCACAAGGTAAAACAGACAAATCTATAATTACTAGCATGAATTTAAATACCACTCTCAACAGATGATAGAAGAGGTAGAGAGGAAAACTGGAAGAACACAGTAGACATGAACAATCCTATCATAATTTGTATGCTGATATTTAAAGAATACTTCAAACAAAAAAGCAGGAGCTAATTTCTTTCCCAGTGTGCCCAGATCATTTACCAGATACACCACATGAGACCACAGCAACTGTCAATAATGGAAGGAAATTAGAAGCCAATAACCAAAACATATCTGGAGAACACCTAAATATTTGACACTAAACACACTTTTAAATAACATAAGTCTAATAATATCTTACAGAGAAGTAAAAAATAATGTTTAATGGAATAAATATAAAAATATAATGTATCAAAATGTTATGGATTACCACTAAGGATTACTCCTTAGAGGAGTAACTGATAGAGGGAAACTGATAGTATCAGATGCAAAAAGCAACTCCAGATAGAGCACACATTTAAATGAAAGATCTGAAACCTGAAAGCATAAAACATTTAGAAAATAAAGAAAAAAAGTCTGCTCTTGGACTACGCAAATTTTCTTTATATATAAAATACCAAAAGCCTCACACTAAAAAGAAAAAACTGATAGATTTTATTAAAAGTAAATATTGCGGCCAGGGATTTAGCTCAAATGGTATTGTGCCTACACTGAACCCAAATTCAATCCCTGGTATCAACAAAAAAAAAAAAGGAAGTATCTTTTCATAAATTGAGACAAAGACTGAAATATCTGCAAATCATATATCTGACAATATTCAGAAAAAGTAATCTAAAAAACTGAACACAGGCAAATTGCAAATAAAATTTAAAGCAATTTTTAAATTTCACAAATGCTCGAACAGATTTTTTCCTCAAAAAAGTTATAGAAATTACAAATAAGTACATGATAACTACTAAGTATCATTAATCAAAGAAAAGCAAATTCTAACCATACTTCTATATCAGTACACATATACTTGAATGGCTAATTTACACTATTGTTGAGTGTTGGTGATAATGTATATCAACTAAAACTTTCATAAATGGTTGATAAAAATGTAAAATCTCAGTCATTCTTGAAAAGTTGGGTACTTTCTTAAACAGTTAAAATACAAAACTAATACTGTTCATTCATTTTACTCTACAGAAAAAATTATTTTGTATAATGTTCATGGCAGCATGTTATTTATAACAGTCAAAAACTAGAAATGATAGTTATCAAAAAGTATACAATTAAATTGTAGTAGATCCATAAAACAGAGTATTACTCAAAAGTAAATGAGGAATTTTTTTACATGCAACAACATGGGTGAATCTCATAATTTTGTTTAGTTAAAACAGATAAAATAATATATAGTATGATTTCATTTATACAAAATTCTAGAAAAACTAAAAAGTAATGATTGAATGAAGACAGGAGGGAAGGATTAGTAAGGGGCACAATGTTGCTGAGAGTTATGGATATACTAATTATCTCGATTGTAGTAAGTTTCACAGACTCATGCATATGACAAACCTAACAAACACAGTGTACATACTGCAATCAATCCTTGTCTATCAATTATATATATATCTCAATAAAGTCTACTGGGGAATGAAAAGACTAATCAGTTGATGTGGAAATATCTGCAAATGTACATGATGAGGCACTTATTCCGGAGTATTTCAGGAACTCACAAAATTCAATAGTAAGAAAAAAAATTTACAAAGAAATGGGCAGAAGATTTGGACAATCATGTAACTAAGAAGGATACAGTGCTCAGCATCATTTGTCACACAGGAAAATACAAACTAAAAAATGAGATATTGAACCAGAAGACTAGGGCGTGGCAGGGCTGACAGGGGAAACAGAGGTGGCCTGTTACAAAATCCCAGGACACACGCAAAACGGTTATCAAAGCCCTGCGTATGGGCTTCTCCTGAGAACACAGGTGTCCCATAGTGGAGCCTAGACCAGATGTCTGTCTCTACCCAAGGAGTGGGAGGGAGCCACAAAGAGGGCACGAGACACTGAGCCATTCACCAGTGTGTTCTCTCTTACACAGCGGTCTGATCTCAACCTGTAGAATGTACTTCTTTTCCTACTTTTACGTGGCCCAAATTCATGCTGCAAAGTGTGTCTCCTTTCCTACCTTTTTCTTTTTTTTTTTTAAGGTTTTTTTTTTTTTTTTTTTTTGAGACAGAGTATCGCTTTGTAGTTCTGGCTGGCCCTGAGCTCAGCCTCAAACTCACATCACAGCAATCCTCCTGCCTCTGCCTCCCGAGTGCTGGGATGACAGACGTGAGCCACCACGCCTAGCACTGTGGTATGTGGTAATGGTTGCTGCTGGGCGTGAGTCTCCACGCCCAGAATAGGTATGTGGTTACTGGGGATTGAACCCCAGCCCTTGCACTTGCAAGACAGGGGCCGGAACCACTGAGCTAAATCCCTGGCCCCAATAGAATTCTTGTACATTAGTGATCAGATACAAAATGGTTCAGCCATTCTCAAAATCAGTTTAGCAATTTCTTATGCAATTAATATTTAAGGTATAATCCAGGACTTCAATTCTCAGTATTTGACTAAATGAAGTAAACACTTCTGTTCAAACAAAAATTCACCTGTGCAGTTTAATAGTATTTTTGATCATCAAGAATTAAAAATGGGGCTGGGGATTTAACTCAGTTGTGCCACGTTTGCCTGGAAAGCAACAACGTCCTGAGTTCAACTTCTATTATAGGGGAACAAGGGACTAAAAACAACCAAAATGTCCCTCAACTAGGAAATAATGAATAATTTGTGATAGTCATATAATGAAATATTACTCAGCAATAAAAAGGAATAAACTCTTGATACAGGCAAAATGTATAAATCTCAGATGCTTTACCCTATTACATGCCAGACTCAAAAGGAGCATACAGTATGATTCCATTTATGTAATACTAATAAAAAGGAAAAATTATACAATGAAATAGATTAGTGGGTGCTACAGACAGAACAGGGAGGGATAACTTGCTTAAAAGGGATAAAGGGGAATTTGAAGAGTGATGGAAATGCTCTGTATCTCATTTTCATAGTATTTACTTTGTGTCTGTCAAAAAATTCACAGCAGCATTACAAAGGAAAAATTTTATTGTATGTAAATTATACTCAATTAAAAAACAAGAAAATGATTTTACTCCTTAAACAATGTCAAGTTAAAACATTACCTACATATATTCAGCAACTGTCTAATATATATCATTTCACATAATCATTGTTTTGAGTTCTATCAGCAAGTATGAGAGAAATTAGGCTTTCATGTAAAGATTAGAGTTCAAAGTTTACTATGAAAATTTAAATAGTTAAGAATACTAATTTTATATTTAAAAAAATTAGTTGAGAAATGATGACAAATAAGGAAACTGGAATGATTTTATTTTCTATTTTCATAACTGAATGCAAATGACGTGGCATAAAATGAGTAGTTCTTTTTTCTTGGTGATCACTTTGATTTGTAATTTGTATAAGTACTAAAACAATCTAAAAACTAAATATTTCTGTATAATCACAGCAAGCAGAACTCCAAGGCCATGACCACAGGCCAGGACCAATATCGTCTCAACTACTGTGGACTTGAAAGTACCAGAATCCACACCCCGCTGTAACTGTAATGCAGGTTTGTTCGGATTATCCAACACTTCATTCTAATCCTACTACAGCCTTCCTGGGATTATCCAGCACTGATATTTAATGGAATGAATATAAAAACATAATCTGTATATACACATTATTTAGATTTGTTTTATAATGAATATAAAATATAATGTATAATAAATACAAAAATATAATGTATAATGGGCTCTGGCTGCCTCTTTTGTTTACTGGGGACAGCAGAGTTGTGCCCTGAATTGGACACTACCACAAAACTGTAGATCCCAGAAAAGAACCAAACGTTTGAATAAAAGAATTTTTTTTTTTGCTTTGCTTTTATTTGTTCATTGGGTTTATTGTTTTTTTTCCCTCCCATGAGTATGAACACGTTCTTAGCTCTTTGTTTTGTTTTTGACTCTCCCCCACTGTTTTCCTTGTCTTTCTCACCAGTTTTCAGAGACTTGGGTGACCTTTGTTTGCCATTCAGCCTTGCCTCTAGTCTCTCTCTCTTCTTTTTATTTCTCTATTTTTTCCTCTACTTGTCTCCCCATAGGGTAAAATCTATTGAGCATTTACTGTACATAATTTTGATTTGTCCTAGATTCTAATATATAACTATAAATCTTGTACAGATGCTTAAAGGGGGAAATTACTAGTTAAATTTTGTCAGTGTCTAGTCTGTGCCTGAGACTACTGTATTACTGATTCTATTAATTTACCTAAAGTGACACAGTTGTTCTGATCAGCTGATCTTCCAGCACTGTATGCCAATACCTCGATTACCTTGGAGTCATAAATAATACCATATTCCAGGACCAAAGAACTGGGCCAAACAGGCAGTGATCTCTCACCTCTAATAAATTGATGAGGCAGGAATCTGTGACAGACTCAAAAGCCAAAAGGCAGCTATACCTAGAAGCAGGTCTGAAAAGTGGTCACTGCCTAAAGAGGTCTTGATACTGGGAACAAAGCTACCCACCATGAGTAATTTTAAAGCCTCAAGGCTGAAAACAAATAAGCAAAAGTGAAAAATAGAAAATGAGACAATATAGAAGCAAGATGCAACCTATAACCTCGAATATGCTCAAGGCAAATCAAAGGACAATTGGGCTGGAAGAAATAGAGAACCTCACAGCTGAATTTTATCAGATAATGACAAAGGAAGTAACAAAAACAGATGGATACATCTCTTGACAAAAATAAAACAGATAAAGAGATGATAATGAAGAAATTAGTGAATCTACAGCAGATACAAATGTAAAAAGTAGGAGCTTAGAAAGGACATGGAGACCAAGGGTGGTCTGCATGGATTCCACAGGAGACTCAAACAGAAAGGTGATCAAAAAATTATACTGAAGGCACACACAGCAGAATCAACCAATGTGAAGATAAAATATCAGATCTAAAAGACAAGCTTGTGATTCACAAACAACAAACAAAAGACTTCTTAAAAATAGCATGGGCCCACAAAAAAAAATCAATCCAATAGCTGCTAGACCTGCAAAGGAGACTAATTGGAATCAACTAAGAATCAAAAAAGATAGTGCAAAGGATACAAAAGAACCTGTTCACAGAGGTAACAGAAAACTTCCCAAGCTTGGAAAAAGAACATGATATACAGCTAACTGAGGCATATACAATTCCAAATCATCATGATCACCAACACATGCAACTGTAAAGATTCCAGGAATTCAACACATGAACAGAATAATTAAAAAGCTGTTAGAGAAAAGAAATCAATCACATACAAAAGAAAACTCATGAGAATCACAGCAGACTTCTAAAGACAAACTCAAGGTAAGTTTGGAGTGAACTATTTCAGGCCCTTAAAGAAAACAACCTCCAACCCAAATTAATATACCCTCTAAATTCGATGAGGAAATAAGATACTTTCATGATATAATAAAGAACACCTGAGTAAATTTATAAACACCAAACAGCACTCCAAAAACTTCTGAAGGATATTCTAGAAAAAGAACTCTTACAGAATCACTCTACCAGATAAAGTAACCAATTAAAGGAAAAAAATAAGGAAAAGAGAACCAACTACAGGAAAATAATATGAAAAGGTTAAATCAGTATGTACCTGTTACAACCATCAATGTAAATGGTCTCAATTCACTAATCAAAGTAACATTAGCAGAATAAATCAAGATGATGTAACAAACTGCTACATACAAAAAACCCACTTAACTCAAAAAGAAATTCACAGACTGAAAGTTACAGTATGGAAAACACTCTGTGTGACTGGAACCTAGAAAAAAGCAGGGTGGACTTCAAACCAAAATTAATGAGACAAAGAAGGTCACTATATACTTGTTAAGAGAACAAGAGGAAGGGGTAACAATCACAAATATAGTTGTACCAATCCAAATACATAAACACTAATAGATATGAAAAATAAAACACTCATATAATTGGAATAGGGAACCTCAATACAGTATTATCACAAATAGATCAACCAGACAAAAAGACCAGTAAAGAAATATCAGAGCTGAATCAAATCTTTGAACAAATGGGGCTTAGCAGATATCTACAGTGTTCCGCAATATCAGAATACATATTCTTCTCAACAGGACACAGGACTTTCTCCAAAATACACCACATATTAGCTCATAGAACATGATTAAGTAAATGCAAAGGAACTGGAACAATCCCATGCATATTATCAGATCATGGTGCAATCAAAGTGGAAATCAATGGTGAAAGAAACCACAAAAACTGCATAAACATATGAAAATTAAATAAGACCCTCCTCAACAACCAATGGATCAATGATGAAATTAAATTGGACAGTTTCTACAATTAAATGATAATGTCAAAACAACATAGAAGAACTTACAGAACACAAGAAAAGCATTTCTAAAGGGAACTTTACAATGGTAAATTCTCATGTCTGAAAAACAGAACAAGGCCCAATAAATAACCCAATGTTAAACCACCATTTTAGAAAAAGAACAGCAAGCTAAACACAAAGCACGTACATGCAAGAAAATTATGAAGATCAAAAATTAATGCAATTGAGATTAAGAAAACAATACAGAGAACTGTACAAGCTGGTTCTTTGAAAGAGTAATAAAATACACAAATCCTTAGCCAATCTCATCACGCATGCACGCATGCACACATACACACACACACATATGAACCAAATCTATGTGACTGGGAATGAAGAGCATAAAATCACAACAGATCTTACAGAAATGCAGATTATCATCACCTACCTTCAAGAACTTGTATTCTAATGAGATGGAAAACAGAAAAGAAATTGACATATTCCTAGATATATGTATGAATTACCAAAGCTAAATCAAGGAGATAAAAGTTATAAATCAACTAATCACTCAATGAAACTGAAGTAATTAAAACTACCACTATATCACCAGTAAAAATGCTTCTAATGATTCAGTGCTGGATTTTTAATTTGTTTTCTGTCTTTTTGAGACAGGGTTTTGCTACATGGTTCAGGCTGGCTCTGCTCTCGCCATGTAGCTCAGGATGGCCTCAAATTCACAACAATCCTCCTGGTCTCAGCCTCCTGAGTGCTGCAATTAAATCCATGCACCACCATGCCGAAGCTCAGTGCTGAATTATACAAGAAATTTAGAGGAGATCTAATGCCACTATTGTTCAAACTCTTTTTTTTTTTTAGATTTTTTGAGACAGGGTCTCGCTTTGTGGTTCAGGCTGGCCCTGAGCTCAGCCTCAAACTCACATCACAGCAATCCTCCTGCCTCTGCCTCCCTAGTGCTGGGATTACAGGCGTGAGCCACCATGCTCGGCACTGTGGTATGTGGTACTGATTGCTGCTGGGCATGAGTCTCCACACCCAGTATGGTATGTGGTTACCAAGGATCAAACCCAGCCCCTTGTGCTTGCAAGACAGGCGCCGGAACCACTGAGCTAACTCCCCGCCCCTGTTCAAACTCTTTTATGAAATTCAAAGGGAAGCAATACTCCCAAACTCACTCCTGGAAACAAACGATACCCTTACACCAAAACTAGGGAAGGACCCTACCAAAAAAGGGAACTACAGGTCAATCTTCCTAAGAAATATAGAGCCAAAAGTTGTCCATAATATACTGGCAAACAAATTATAACAGATCATCAAGAAGATTATATACTATAACCAATCAGGATTCATCTGAAGTATGCATAGATAGTTCAAGATATGCAAGTCAGTTAATAGAGCACAGCACATTAACAGAGCCAAGGACAAAACCACATGATCATCAACAAATGCAGAAAAGCATTTGACAAAGTCCAACACTCATTTGTGTAAGAACCTTAAAGAAAATTGGAATAGGTGGTCTTTATCTCAATCTGATAAAAGCCACCTATGACAAACCAACCACCTACATCATTCTAAATGGTCAAAAACTGACAGCTTTCACTCTAAACTCAGGAACAGGATAAAGATGTCCACTATCACCACTATTATTGAATATAAATCAAGAAACACTAGCCACAGCAATTAAACAAGAGAAAGAAATAAAAGCAATAAAAATAGGAAAAGGAAGAAGTTATAGTATCATTGTTTGTGGATGACATGATACTCTACATAGATCCCCAAAATTCTACCAAAAGATTTCTAGAATTGGGCCGGGATTTAGTTCAAGTGCTACCACACCTACTTTGGAAGGAAAAGGGCCTGAATTCAATCCCCAGTACAGAAAGGAAAAAAAAAAAAAAAAAAAAGATTTCCAGAATTAATAGCCAAATTTGGCAATGTAGTAGGATATAAAGTCAGAATTAAAACAACAGCATTCCTATACATGAATAACAAACTTAGAGGTAACACTTTCACAGTACCATCAAGAAAAATAAAATATTTAGGAATCAATCTCACAAAGGAGATGAGAGTCCTATACATTGAAAACTACAGTACCCTGTTTGTTTATTTTGAGACAGGGTCTCACTTTGTAGTTTAGGCTGGCCCTGAACTCACTGTGTAGTTCAGGCAAGCCTCAAACTCTCAGGAATCCTCCTCTGCCTCCCGAGTGCTGGGATTACAGGAGTGAGCCACCACACCAGGCTTTGTGGTATGTGGTTACTGGGGATTGAACTCTGGACCTTGTGCTTGACAGGCAGATGCTAAATCCCTAACCCTAAACTACAGTACTCTGAAAAAGGAGATTTAAGAGAGTATCAGAAAATGGTCTTAATTGCAAAATTAAAAGAAACACACTGAGGCAAACTGGATTTGGAAAGTGAGGTTCAACTCTGCTACCTGCAAAAAAAATGCACTGTACCACCAAGGAAATATATAGGCTGAAAATGAAGACATGCTCAATACCATGAAACAGACACTAATATATATATATATATATATATATATATATATATATATATATATATATATATAAAGGAATAGTTAGGTGTGAGAAAGTAGATCACAACCTACAAATAGGCCACTCATCAATAAAGAGGTCATGGGCAGGATGACAGTTAACTGACTGTGTCAACTTCAGGAAGAAACACTCACCTAAATGGTATTAGTATAGTTTTGTTGTAGCTGGAAGGATTTACTGAAGTCAAAAGATCTGCATAGGGATGTAAGTGGTACCAACCAATAGGCTTTTCTTCTGAATGAAATAAAAGGGAAACTAAGAAGAAGGCTTGCTTCTGTGTTTCAGGAGAACCTCCAGTCCTCACCTTTACCTTGGATGTCATTATCTCCTGGCTTCAGTACAGACTCTTCAGCCTTCTATCACAGACTAAGCCTCCTAACATGGACTTGCACGGGACACTACACTGAGCTCCCTCTAGGCCTTTGCTGTTTCTCTGGATTCTTCGGATCTGTAGCACACAGAAAGCCCTGCTGCAATCTTCTAACCCTGTAAGTGGCTGTTTTAAGCCTACCTTGTAAATCTTTATTTTTCTTGCATTAAATGTATTTCTCTAGTGGCCACTGACTGACACAGGGGAAAGCAAACAATGAAACACTGAGCTACACTATCGATCAAATAGACTTAACAGACATCTACAGAATATGCCATCCAATCACTCAAAGGCACACACTCTTCAGCAGCTCATGGCACATTCTTCAAGAAATCACAAGGTCACAATTCTTAACATTCTTCACAGAAGTAGGTAACAAAATGCTAAAATTCATATGGAAACACAAAAGATCTAGAGTAGACAACATTATCCTGAGGAAGAGCAGTGCTGGAAGTATTGTAACACTTGGTTTCAAAATACATCACAGAACGACAGTAACAAAAACATGATAGTAATGATATAAAAATAGACACAAAGATGAAATTTAATACAGGTCACAGATATAAATCTATATAAATACAGCCATCTGATTCTTGACGAAAGAACCAAAAATACTAAGCTGGAGAAAAGATAGCCTCTTTAACAAAGGATGCTGGGAAAACTGGTTATCTGTTATGCCAAATAACTGATACTCAGTCTCTGTTTCATTTAACTCAAAATAGATTAAGGACCTACATATAAAAAGTGAAATTTTGAAATTTCCATAAGAAAACATAGAGGTTGCATTTGAACATATGAAACAAACAGTCCTTCCCTGAGGATGACTCCAACAGCTCAGAAAATAATAGCAACAATTAACAAATAAGATCACATCAAATTAAGAAGTTTCTTCAAAGAAAACAACAAAGTGAAGCAACAGCCTACCCAGTGGAAGAAAATCTTTGTTTGCCACCTTTCTCATCAAGAATATTAAGAATGTATAAAGAACTGAAAGTGAAGTATGGCACACCCAGGCAATTAGGAGGCTGAAGCTTGAGAACTGTGAGTTCAGGGACAGTCTGGGCAACTCAGTGAGACCCTACCTCAACAAATAAAAACAAACCAAAGAACAAATAAAAAACAGTAACAGACAAGTATGGTGGCACCCACTAGTAATCTCAACACTCAGGAGGATGAGGCAAGAGAATCCTTGTGCTGCATGAGAGCTCAAAGATAGAATGAACTACATAGGAAAGACTTGTCTCAAACAAGCAAATAAACAAAACAAAGCCGCTCAATTCCAAAAATTAAATAGTCCAATTAATGAAAAAGACTCCCTTTCATACCTGTCAGAATAGTTATTGATATGAAAAAGAAAAAAATTAAATGGTGGAGAAGATTGGGAGAAGGGAGGATTGGTAACACCCTTGTGTACTTCTGGTGGGAATGTAAGTTGGTACAACCATGATGAAACCCAGTATGGAAGTTCCTCAAAAAAATCTAAAAGCAGGGGCCAGAGATTTAGCTCAGTGGTTCCGGCGCCTGTCTTGCAAGAACAAGGACCTGGGTTCAATCCGCGGCAACCACATACAACACTGGGTGTGGAGACTCACGCCCAGCAGCAATCAGTACCACATACCACAGTGCCGGGCGTGGTGGCTCACGCCTGTCATCCCAGCACTCGGGAGGCAGAGGCAGGAGGATTGCTGTGATGTGAATTGGAGGCTGAGCTCAGGGCCAGCCTGAATCACAAAGTGAAACCCTGTCTTAAAAAATCTAATAACAGAATTACTGTATTTTCCATTCCTTGGAACATACCTGGTAAAGTCAAAGTCAGCACACTTCAGAGCTACCTTCACACATATGTTCACTGAGGCACAATTCACAGTGGCCAAGATATAGAACCAGCCAAGGTGACAGGTAACAGAAGAATCGATAAAGAAAATGTGGCACATAAACACAACAGAGTATTATGCAGTAGTACAGGACAAAATCATTTCATTTACAAGAAAAACGGATAGAACCAGAGATCACTGTGTTAAGGAAAATAAACAACACTTAGAAGACAAGTATTACACATTTCCCGATAAATGGAAATGGAGGAAGGAAGGAATAATATGAACATAAAAGGGAAACTATTAGACAAGAGGAAAAGGATGAGAGGGAATGGTAAAAGCAGTAAGGAAGGTTAATGGGTGGATGAATACAATCAAAGTATATTATACAATTGTATGAAAACATCAAAATAAAACTCAATATTCTGTAAAAGTAATATGTACGACTGGGAGAAAGAGCCAACGAAAGTCCACATTTATTATAAGTCTACTAAGTTAAAATTTCCCATTGGAGAGTAATCCTGGTCTTGTTCTAACGTTCTATATACAAAACAGTCTTTAATAAACAGTAGCTCTTATAAATCAATTATATACCAGTTCAGGGGTTGCCACAGGTCAATTACAAGTTCAAGGTTAGCCTGGACTACATAGAGAAACACTGTCTAAAAAAAAAAAAGTCAATTATAGGGCCAGGATTTAGCTCAGTGGTTCTGGTGCCTGCCTTGCAAATGCCAAGGGCCCAAGTTTGATCCCCGGTAACCACATATAACAATACCGGGTATGGTGATCACCACACCACCAGAAATAAGTACCACATACCACAATACTGGGCATGGTGGCTCATGCTTGTAATCCCAGCATTTGGGAGGCAGAGGCAGGAGGACTGCTGTAAGTCTGAGGCTAGGCTCAGGATCAGCCTGAACTACAAAGCAAGACTGTCTCAAAAAAAAAAAAATCAATTATAGCACTGTCATAAAAGGTTTTCAAAGTGTAGCGCAAGTAGAACAACACAATTTTATGCATGTGGCAAGAAAAATTGTTCATGTACTTTTCTTCTTATCTCTTGATTAAATCACTCTAACACTCTACAATATTCTCAGAATTGGAAAGAAATTTGATAATCATTTACAGCCACTATGTACCTCTCAAATTAAGACATGGATGAAAAGGCAAAAGACCAGCACCATCTGCTGGTTGCTGGCTCCTTCCTGCAAAACCTACTCTAGCAGTGGTGACATTATAAAACTGCTGTATTTCAGAGTCCTATTCACTAAGTTAAAGACATTAATAATAAATATTACACAACAGGGCCGAAGATTTAGCTCAGTGGTTCTAGTGCCTGCCTTGCAAGTGCAAGGCCCTGAGTTCAATCACCAGTAACCACATACAACGATGCCAGCCAGGTATGGAGACTCAGCTCACCAGCAATCAGTACCACATACCACAGTGCCAGGCGTGGTGGCTCACGCCTGTAATACCAGCACTTGGGAGGCAGAGGCAGGAGGATTGCTGTGATGTGAGTTGGAGGCTGAGCTCAGGGCCAGCCTGAACTACAAAAGTGAGACCCTGTCTCAAAAAAAAAAAAATTACACCACACAGAGGAATGAACAGAGCTCAGGAAAGCCAAGGTCCACTGATGGAGAGATGAACTTAGGAATATGGCTATGTGTCCTTTATGCTGGATTTTTGTATTATATTATTATCTATGCAACAAATACCTTAGTTAGAAATCAGTTATAACAGCCAGATAACAGGAGCAAACAAAACAGACCATTCAACCAATGTAAAAAGTACCTACAGAGAGGTGTTCCTAAGAAACAAGGAACACCTATGCTCAAATGGTCCACTATAGCTGAGCTCAGTATATATCCATCTCTTACTCTCTAAATATGTTAGCATCTCAGGATTATAAAAGATTAACAGAGAATAAGAGTCACTTTGTGAGTATTAATATGAAGGAGGCAAACACACAAACACATACACATACCTCATTACATAAGAAATAACTAATCAAAGATACAGAGGTAATCAAGACAAGACTTAAGCCACAATAAGTAGCCTTAGAAAGACAGACAAGGGAAAATATTAGAAATCTGAAGCTGGAATAAATAAACAAAAGATAAGACAATGCCTATAAATATATATGCTTGTGGGAGGTTGGTGTATCTATTATTAAAGCACTTTTAAATGGTTTGAATAACCGAACTGCTAAGAGCTGAAATGCAATTTAGCAGTATCTAAGGCTGAATCCTAGAAATGTTTCAATGTCAGAGAAAGATAGAAAGATGAATACTACAAAACTAAATTTGAACAGTATGAGGAAAGTAATATGTGTTGATATATACAGGAATTCCATATACAAATAAAATAAATGGAGGAGAAATTTTTAAAAATTATGCCCAAGAATTTTACTGAATATAATATGTGAAACCTGAGGATGAAGTAAATGGCTCAAAGTGCTAAGGAAATTTTTTTAAAAGTACATACTTAGATATGTTAGAATTAAATATAAGTCTTCAAAAACAAAACAAAACTTCCAGCAAGGCGGATGGTCACCTACAAAAGAGCAAGATCAGTGGGGCTGGGGATATAGCTCAGTGGTTCCAGAGCCTGTCTTGCAAAGCGCAAGGACCCGGTTCGATCCCCGATTACCACATAACAATACTGGGTGTGGAGACTCACCCCAGCAGCAACTAGTACCACATACCACAGTGCTGGGCGTGGTGGTTCACGCCTGTCATCCCAGCACTCAGGAGGCAGAGACAGGAGGATTGCTGTGAGTTTGAGGCTGAGCTCAGGGCCAGCCTAAACCACAAAGCGAGACCCTGTCTCAAAAAACCACCCCCCGCACAAAAAAAGAGCAAGATCAGGGCTGGGGATTTAGCTCAGTGGTTCCAGTGTCTGTCTTGCAAGTGGGGGTTACATCCCTGGTAACCACATGCAATACTGGGAGTGGAGGAGACTCATGCCAGCAGCAATCAGTACCACATACCACAGTGCCAGGCGTGGTGGCTCACGCCTGTAATCCCAGCACTCGGGAGGCAGAAGCAGGAGGATTGCTGTGATGTGAGTTGGAGGCTGAGCTCTGGGCCAGCCTGAACTACAAAAGTGAAAGAGTCCCTATCTCAAAAAAAAAAGAGCAAGATCAAACTAGTATCATATTTCTTTTTTTTTTTTTTTTTGAAACAGGGTCTTGCTTTGTGGTTCAGGCTGGCCCTGAGCTCAGCCTCCAACTCACATCACAGCAATCCTCCTGCCTCTGCCTCCTGAGTGCTGGGATTACAGGCATCAGCCACCACACCCGGCACTGTGGTATGTGGTATGTGCTGCTGGGGTGAGTCTCCACGCCCAGTATTGTTATGTGGTTACCGGGACGAACCAGAGTCCTTGTGCTTGCAAGACAGGCGCCGGAACCACTGAGCTAAATCCCCAGTCCCCTAGTATCATATTTCTTAAGAGTAAAACCACAATAGCAAGAAGATAGTGAAATCTTATCCTCAAATTATTGAAAGGAAAAAAAATGCATAGAATTTTTTTATCAGAGGAAATTTAAATACGATTAGTAAACACATGACACGTATACACTGCTTTGAAAGTTTACCACAGGGCCGGGGAGTTAGCTCAGTGGTTCTGGTGCCTGTCTTGCAAGCGCAAGGGCCCGGGTTCAATTCCCCGGTAACCACATAACAATACTGGGTGTGGAGACCCACACCCAGCAGCAACCAGTACCACATACCACAGTGCCGGGCGTGGTGGCTCACGCCTGTAATCCCAGCACTCGGGAGGCAGAGGCAGGAGGATTGT
>PVIR01036474.1:0-16142 GCA_004026965.1 Petromus typicus
CAGAGGTCATTCCTCACAGAAACATCTAGAACTCACATCTCACCTGAAAAAGAACAAAGTTCCACTCAAAATGGCAGAAAGTAATGCTTACTGAGTAGAAATGTTTACAGCAAAGAATAACCTGGAATAAATACCTCTGTTTGTGTCTATACTTCAAATGGTTTTTTAGGATATGCTTAGTCTTAAGTGAGACTCAGGAATTTTCACTGCCATAAGAATTTTGATTCATGCTGCCACCACCATCCTTTCCCAAAAGTGCTGGGGGCCAAGGCTTCTCTCAGCTTCCTGTGCAGAGAATTCACTTAGACATCCAGCTGAAATGCAAATTCTGGTTCAGAACAGCCATAGAAGGCCCTTCAGGTGACATCTACAAGGTCCAATCACTTTGTGAAAGACCTGTTATGTGTTAAACTATGTCCTCCAAATTCATATATTAAAATCCCAGCCCACAGCAATGTAGAACACGACCTCAGTAATTCAGAATGTTATTCCAGGTGTAATTAGTTAAGATGAAAGCATTAGGGTGGGCTCAGAATCCAGTAAGGCTGTGTCCTAATAGAAAAAGGAAATCCAGATGCATACATGCACACAGTGACATAACCATGTGATTTTACGCTTGATAATGAATGGGGTTGCTCCTTCCTGTCCCTAGAAAATCATCTGACACACTTTACAGTCTATAATCCATCTTTTTGTTATAGTTACTGCCTTCAAAATCCTGTTCCAGCTATGCTTTGCTATATCAGCTTGGGACAAGTTATTAAATCTCAAAGCCAGCCATTGGTCACACCCAGAGCCCTAGCCAATAGTGACAGACACGGCCACACAGTACTCTCCATGGGCAAGTACACTCAAGAGGACACAGATAAGCAGATGGGATTAGGCACCCAGCCTGCCCTTCATTTTCACCAGGAAGGCCCTCAACAGGGCCACTCAACAAAATAAACTCAGCTCTGCACAGGACACTAGGCTCAGTGCTCAGGGTCACTGGGGCACCTTTCAGGCATGACAGTTGGGTAAGGCATTAACAGAAAGGACTACAACACAAAAGCGACAACTCAGACTAGCAGAAAGACTTCTCAACCAAGAGAATATGGGGAAGACTACACAAATATACTCATTTGTGTATATTGAGGTATACATGAATGAGATGTTAATACAATTGTTGGCTTTGGTTTGCAAGAATGGAAAAGAAGTGTATTAGTCAGCTTCTTGAAAACTGTAAAATATTTGACATTTGCAAATCAAGAAGAAAGATTTATTTTAGCTTATGGTTTCCGAGGGTTCAATCCATTGTTGGCTACCTCCAAGGCACAAACATCACGGTTTAAGGATTTGATGGAGCAAGCTGCTCACCTCACATTTTCCAAAAGCAGATACAGAACAAAGGGAATAGCCACGGACAGGAATATACTCTTCTAGATCACACCTCCAGTGGCCTACCTGGGCCTGAGGTCCTGACAGCACACTCAGCTGTGAATGCACCAATGGATGAATGCCTATGAACCAACCCTTCCAAGACCTCTGAACATGTGAGATTTTTTGAGAACATTTAGATCTAAATTATAACTGTGAAGCTAATTTAAATGGTAATAGAAAGAAAGCTCAGACCAATGATGGGACCCTCCAGGTCAAGTTTTCAGGTATACCATGTGTGTGTGCATGCATGTGTTTGCACACACACGTGTGTGTATGTGGTACCAAGGATTGAACCCAGGGTCTTTAAACTGAGCTAATTTTATTTTATTTTTTAATTTGTGACAGGGTCTCAGTAGTCACTGCATTACTTGGGCTGGACTTCATCTAGCAACTCTCCTCCTTCGGCCTTCTAGAATGCTGGGATTCCATAATGTATGATGTGAGTGGTTGCTCAAGAAATTTTTTGTGATGCTTACAAAGCTAGATCATCTTTCCTTCCCCACATTTTTCACAGCTCTTGGAATGACATCCTAGGACAGTCCTCCCCAGCACTGGTAAGGCAGATACAACAGTGTTAGAGTTTGAGTCCTTGGATACCCATTGCTCTCCTGGCTTCCCAACTGGTAAGCCATATGCCTCTCACGTGACTGAACCCATCTGTGAAACAGGATCAAAACCATATATGCTCCATCGATCACAGTGACTATCAAGCATACTAGCAGTCATATTATACAAATGTGTCTTCCATAGACCTCAATAAATTGAGGCTGTTGTTATAATTAATTAGTAAGAGGACCTCCAACATGAGTTTCTGCTCCACATTGTTCCTCCCAGCCTTTTTTAGTTCTCTGAGTTACTTTCTGGCCTTTGCATTTGTCTATTTATCTAAGTACATGGCACAAGCAGATGTGTGACATCTGAAATGGTTGCTCTCAGACCCTGTTTACAGCATTTATATAATCATCTTTGAAACTAAAGGAAGCCTAATGTTTGGAAATGAAGGTCCAAAATGTTTTCTGTCCCAGAGTGCTCAGCACCCACAGTATAGAGGAGGAGAGGCTTATTTTGACTCGTGTTTTAGTCCCTAGCTGGCTGGTTCCAAGGCAGAGCATCGGCAGGAGAGAGCTCCTGGTGCCCTGTGAGGAGGGAGGAGCAGGGAGGTGAGGCACACTCTTCAGGCCTTGTCACCCCCAGTGACCACCTCTTCCAACCAGAGCCCGGATTCTAACAGCAAGGCAGCCATGGGGCTACATTACCCACTCACGGCCACAAGTCCTGCCCACAGGCTGGGGGGCTCTTGGGGGACTTCAGACATAAGCCATGGCATAACCTAAAAATAGAATTATGGATGGTTACTCACAAAACTGCTGTCTTTTCTCTGCAGTTCACACTGAACAATGAAGGAGCGTCACGGGCACCTCAGACTTCTTCCAGCTGCTCTGATCCTGTGATTCTTGGGAATAAGTTTTCCATTCAGAAGAATAAGCCAAGCGAGTCACAGAGCTGAGTAGGTGATGATTATACGAGAAACTGCACTGTCTTTTCGAAGGTCAGCTTTAAAGGTCAAGGGGGCGGAAGTCTTCATAAAGGAGGGGAAATGTCAGCTATGTTGCTGTCTGCAGGAAAAGGAATCTACTCCTCCACGGGCAAACACGCCCAGACTGCTATCGGCAGCCTTGGAACTACTTGTGAGGCCTGTTGTCAAATTGAAAGGAATGTGCATTCTTTGGAAATGGCCCTCTACATTTGGTGTGACATCACACTCCTTTATGAGATATTTGTGAGCTATTCTTCATCAC
The DNA here is from genome assembly GCA_004026965.1 of Petromus typicus. Classification (NCBI taxonomy): domain Eukaryota; kingdom Metazoa; phylum Chordata; class Mammalia; order Rodentia; family Petromuridae; genus Petromus; species Petromus typicus. The sequence continues at coordinate 3,219 of PVIR01036474.1, forward strand.
ACTGAATACTGGACAAAAATTAAAATTGTTCCTTCCCTTCCCTCCACCTGATCCCTGTATCAAGAATGGTAAAAACAGGGCCGGGGAGTTAGCTCAGTGGTTCCGGCGCCTGTCTTGCAAGCGCAAGGGCCCGGGTTCGATTCCCCGGTAACCACATAACATTACTGGGTGTGGAGACCCACACCCAGCAGCAACCAGTACCACATACCACAGTGCCGGGCGTGGTGGCTCACGCCTGTAATCTCAGCACTCGGGAGGCAGAGGCAGGAGGATTGTGATGTGAGTTTGAGGCTGAGCTCAGGGCCAGCCTGAACCACAAAAGCGAGACCCTGTCTCAAAAAACCTAAAAAAAAAAAAAAAAAGAATGGTAAAAACACATGAATCCATGCCTTCAGAAGATAAAAAACCTATATGGCTGCATGTCTTATCAGTTACTCTACATTCCCAAAACCATACTGGAAATTATTTTTTTAATTTCTCATCTGTAAATACTCTTTCAGTCCTGTCTATAAGCTCCTGTCTGGACTTTCCCAGCCAGGTACCAGTGGAACACTTTTTTGTGAGTTGCTTCTGTGGTTTAAAGAACTGGGAAATTCCCCAGTCCACCAAAGATCTCAGATTCTTACCTGTAAACACATTCATATAGTTTATGAACATAGTTCCAGCTATCCATCCATCCATCCATCCATGCATCCATCCATCCATCCATCCATTCTTCCAAAGTTAGGAAATATTATAAGAATTTGTGAATTAAAATCATCGTGAAATGTGGGCAGTATAAATGCTTAGAAAGAACAGAATGTATTTGCAATTAAATGCTGATGCTGTTTTCCACCATCAGCAAGTCCTCCCCTAGCAAATCAGAGAAGTAGAATTTTTTAAAATAAAAACACTCAGAAAACTATTTATTTTGAGAAACTCTGAGCATTAAAATTAAAAATAACCAGGCATTGTGCCATGAGTCTATTCTCTTAGCACTCATGAGGCTGAGGTAGGAGGATTGCTGCAAGTTCAAGGCAAGTCTGGACTACCTAATAAATTCAAGGCCACCCTGACCTACATAATAGTAAGACCTTGTCTCAAAACAAAGCAAAACAAAAATACTGAGATTGAAAGTAAATTAACAAAATACCTTATAAATCATGGAAAAGTAGTGATATGAAAGGGAACGTAGATGCATTTTCAAATGCATATACATTAATATATCTGTTTTTGACTCACTTAAGAGGAGCTCAGTTTTTTCTGCAAATGTGATCACATGAAGGGCTTCTTCCTTTAACTGGGGCTGTACAGGTGATTGTCAGTTTGTTATTTGTTTACAGTGCTCAAAAATGTTCGGATTTTGGAGCATTTAGATTTCATATTTTCAGATGAGGGATTCTCCTCCTGTAATAAACAGTGCCCTGTGTATGACATAAAAATAAATATTTGCACCAAAAATAGGACTGCACTTTTTACAATTACTCATATTATTACTAATCAATATTATTGCTTGAAATACTTTATAGGTAATGCACCCTGTTAGATATCTACCAATCTGGCATATAAAAGCTTGACTATAATAATAATCTCATCCTAGGCTCTCTCAAATGCTTGCTATCAAAGCCTCCACATACCTCCCAAGAAAACATGTATTACTTGATATGTAGTACAACAGTTTACTCATTTCAGATCCCTGTTTGGAGCTATCATTCCTGTGTTTACACTATTCATTATTTAAACTGTCAACTTTCTTTTAAAGTTCAATTTGCCTTGGTCATTTTGAGGCACAGTAATGAAACTTACCAGTATCTATGAAACTGTGCTTTGTTAGGGGTGTCTGTTGGTAAAACACCAAAATGGTTTAATACATTTGAATTATTGTAGGCTCCTCCCTCTCTCTCTCTCTCTCTCTCTCTGTGTATGTGTATATATATATATATATATGTGTGTGTGTATATATATATATATGTGTGTGTATATATATATATATATATATATAAATATATATCAATATATAGAGTACATAGGTACACACAGATCTCTAGTTATGTGGGGGGAAGTGATACAAACAGAATGACTGAAAACCAAACAAAGAGATTTCAGAAAACTGTGCAAATATTACAGTCTTTAATACTAAACCACATCTCCAAGAACTGTATATACTCACACACCCTGGCAGGGTTCACAGGAAGAGTCAGTAGATGAAATGGCAGTGATTTCCCTGTTCATCCCATGTTCAGGAAGAGAAAGACACTGGGCAGCACAACTTCTGGGACTGCCAGAAGCAGCAGTTCACAGCGGCCTCCATGGTTTGGGTGTAGTCTGGGTGGCCCTCAAATATGCTGTGCCTGGAGCCTCTGGTCCCCCAGGCAAACTGCTGGGAAGGTAGGGTGAGGCCCAGGGGAACATCACCGGGCAGCTGGGGATGTGCCCTTGGGGAGTAGTTGGTGACAACCCACGTCTCCACCCACTTCACCCCTGCTGCTGGCTGGCCCTTCCTGTTCTGTCTGTGCCTGCTTGGATGCACATCTCTTGGTGGCTCTTATCCTGTGCACCACCACTGCTATCTGCACATGCATGAGGGGCCAAGGAGTGGCCCTCACCACAGAGCCCATGTTGTGATAGTGTTACTTTGAGTGCAAAACTATGAGCTAAATAACTCCTCCCTTCCTCAGTAGCCTGTCAGCCAGCTCATCTAGTGAGCGGGAGTCAATTAGAGTTAATACAGGAGATGGCCGATGACTGAAGGGTAAGAACCCTCTGCAGAATGGCTTTTGGAAGACACAGCGCTGTGTGCCTCTAAAGTCCATAGCAAAGCACACTAAAAGCTGGTACCATCAGGTAGGGGACTCATGGCCTCAGAGAGCACAGCCAGGGCCCCACACAGAATGGCCCCAGGGTACTGTCTACTCTCCCCTTCCCCTCTTTCCCTTGGGGAGGCACACAAGGCTTGGGCAGTCTTCCTGCAGGGACCCTGGGGAGCTGGAAAATTGGTGGAGTCCTTCACTGCGTCAGCCCAACGGGAGAGACTGGGGTCCCAATGAGCAGGAAAACTGCCCGTGCCTCAAGTCATTTAGATCTATCTGTGCTTTTCCAGGCCTCGAATGTTGTCCTTACCTCTAGCGCTCCATGGCCTCTCTACAGTGTGTTACCTTTTCCTCCCTTGTGGGGCACAGTAACACTGAGGCTTTCAGCTCCTCCTGGAATTCACTTGTCAACAAGCCATTCTGGCTTGCTACTCTGAAAACTGAGAAGAATGTTTACCCGTGTTACATCCATGTCTGCAAGCTTAAGGGGGAGTCTGGCCACATAATCATTCAGTGCAGTCAGCGCCCCATTTTTTTTTCTAATTGAAATCTTTATTGGTACATTACATATACACATCATGATTGCACTCAACAATAATAATTTGTACCAGTATATGACCCAGCTTAATTCTCATTTTTCCCCATAGACCTACCCACCCCGACACCCCCACCCCCTATATATATAAACTTTGTTTCCTTTCTTTTTTGTTATAATCTCATTATTTTCCCCCTTCATCCCATTTTGCTTTGAGAATTTTTTATTTCAAAATATATATCATACAATTCTAGAACTCATTTACATCTTTATTTTCTTTAAAGCCTATTCAGTCGCAAGTAGAGTGTGTGAGGGTGAGTTCCTGAATGGACGGATGGGCAACTCAGAGACATAACCTAGGCCTCCATGGCATAATGACCTCATGAGATAGAGGGAACTTCTTGCTCCTCCATGTTCTGACCCCTCCCTCCCAGTACCTGCCTCACAAGCCACTCTCTCCCACTGTCATCTCAGACGACCTCAGAGACTGCAAAAGACCATTCTGGCCATGAAGTGTCCTCATCTCCTCTCCCCACCAGTTTTTTCCTTTATCCCCGGGTCACCTGGGCCTCATCTGACCCCCTAGAGTAAACACTGGCTACTTTTCCACCCTTCTTGCTTGGTCAGTTGCCACTGCTGCTCTGCGAACACCTTGTCCCTGCTTCTTTTATTTACTCAGTCCACCAGTCCCCTCCTTTCTCTATTTCCCATTAACCAAGGGGGTCATGTCAGTAACACCTCACCCCCTCCCCACTGTCTTTCCTCACTTGGATGGATTCCACAACCTGCTTTACCTACTGCTGGGACCTTCCTGTAGATGTATCCATTGGGATGGGAGAGATGTAATGATTTCACACTCAACCAGAATATCACCTTAGTCTGTTTTCTGTTGCTCTAAAATAATACCACAGGTGGGTGATTTATAAAGATAATGTTTTTTTGGCGCATGTAGGCTGCAAAGCCCAAAGGTGCACAAAAAGCATCTGTCAAGGGCTTCACACTTCATAGTCTCTGGGCAGAAAAGCAAGAGGCCGAGCAACCTCCTCTGGACCCGAGGAGTGGGCTTGCTTCATAGCAACCCACTTTCACAGTAACAACAATCATGGTAATGGTAACAACCTACCCCAAAGGTAATAACAATCTATTCACCCCCGTGACTCAAGCATCTCTCAGTACCTGCGGCACTGAGAATCAAGTACCTGACATGTGAATGTGGGGGACACATCCAGACCACAGCAGACCCCGACCTGCCCTCCAGTCCTACTGCATGGCGGTAGGACCTCTCAGGTGACTCACTCCCTGATGCCCCAGCCTTCCCTTCCCTCACTTGGCTCCTACTTCTCAGAGAAAACAAGTCATCTGCAGACACTGTACACTGCCCACTGCAGCAGTGCACGTACTCATGTGTACATGCAACCCCATGCCCCTGTGAGCTGCAAAGTTGTTCTCTCCATTGTAAGGCTCCCCCATGCCCCTGTCCTTCACTCCCTTTATCAATCTTACACAGTTTCTCTTCTCTCTTTGACTTTGTATACTGGGTGACTCTTAATTCTAACCATCCCATCAACATGTGTGTGAGGGAAATCTCTTCCCTCATCACACGCCTCTCTGGCTACCTGCAGGCTCCACTCCCTCTCTACACAGCTAAAACAAGACAATAGACATGCCTCAGTTTCTTCTCTTCTTTCTCTTCCTTCACCTGGGTTTCTCACTCATCCTGAAACAGCTCCACGAAGGACACAGATGGGAGCTGTGCTGTGACGCTCAGTGGTATGCTTTCAGCCTTCACACTGCTACAGAATACGTGACTCACCAGCAGCGTTCACAGCCCTGACCTCCGCTGCTTCACAATGCTTCCCCTCCTTTGAATTCTGGGATATGACACTCATGCATTCTCCTCCTTAGCTACCCTCCTCTCTTGTGCTCCACTACATGGTCTCTACTGCTACTCGCCGACACAGTTCTCCAGAGTCCTTGGGCCTGTTCCCTCCTCGTTTCCATCTTCTCCAGTGATTTCACCCAGACTCTTGCTTTCACTACCATTTACAATAGGATGAGTTGTGTCCCCCACCCCATGACAAAACATGTCAAATTTCTACCCCCAGGGCCTGTCCTTGTAAACTTTTTTGGAAACAAGGACACGATAAAGTTTGGAGATGATAAAGTTAAATACTACTGTTTGTCTCTAGATGATCCCCAAAGCCTCCTATGGTCAGAGGGCTTGTTTGGAGGTGGCTGAATCTAGAGCATGTGGTGCTGGGATTAAGGGCACATTTGGTTTGTCACCACCCTAATTCTGGTAGCCTGTATAAGGTAAAAGGGGTGGAAAGATGCTGTTAAGGTCCCTTGTTGCTTCACTAACTGGCCCACCATGAACTGTTGCCCCTCTGCCATGTGACACCCTGCCTTGGAGCCAGCCGATTATGGACTGAAGCCTCTACAAACTGTGAGCTAAATCAGCCTTTCCCCCTTTAACTTTGGGTGTTGAGTATTTGTCTCAGCAATGAGAAAAGTAACTAAAACATTAAGACTAGGTGATTCAGGTGAGCCCTAATTCAGTATGTCTACATCCTTGTAAAATGGACAGAATCAGCCATACATAGAGTGAAAATACAACAGGAAAAAAGCAAGAAGATATGCAAAAACCCCGCGATGGAAAAGAACTTCATACAATAAAGGCAATGTACAATCAGTGGGGCCAAGCCATATCGAGGGGGAGAGTGAATGGGATGAGGCTGGAGAGACGATGCCTGGGCCATGGTGGCATCGATGCACTACCTCTTAGGCAGTCTTCCTCATCTCTCTCTCTTTTGGGAAGGAAACTCTTGGCTCTTTTCCCAAAGAGTTGTCAGTGAGTAATAAAATAGCGAATGACTCAAGAGGAATTTCCTAGAATGTGGATCAGGATAAGGTATGGTGTGGAGTAAGGAACAGTTAGAAATTTTAAAAATCTTAGAAACAGCCTAGATCCCCATCAACTGGAGATTGGATAAAGAAGATATCATTTTTTTAAAAAAATAAAATAGAGTATTACTCAGTCATAACGAATGGTAAATTAGAGACATTTACAGCTAAATGGATGCACCTTGAGGTCATATTCATAATTGATATAAATAGGACACAGATGTGTAAATACCATATCATTTGTCTAGTGTGAGAAACTGAAGATATAAATGAGGTCCAGAATGTATAATAGGTATTGTAAAATAGGAAGAAAATGTCTCAAGGAAAACACTAACTGGGGGGGGGGGCAGGGGACAGCAAAGAAGGGAAAGAAAAAAATTTGATAGGAAAAGAGAAAACAATATATATATGGTGGATGGGGGTCTAAGGGAAGGCAAGGGCATGAGAAAAATAAGGATCAAAATATATCAAGTACAGGTACAAATTCTCAATGAAGAATGTGATCTTAATGTATTCCTAAAATGTACCAATAAAGTCAATTTATTAAAAAAGAAATTTTTAAAGTTACCTGTTTAAGACTAAATAAAAATGATAACCATACTGTATTGTATTTGATGAATATATTATATTGTCAATACTGTATATCAAATGTGTACAAAGTGATTTACAAGTGCTACACAATAGCAGTCAAAATCCACGAGTCATTTTTTTGCTAAAAAATAAGAATCTGTTTCTACACTAAACCTGCTGCAAAACAGGTTAGGTAAAACTACTGAAGACATTGGCTTAGTTAAAGACTTTATGAACAAAACCTCTATAGCATGAGAACTGGCAGAACAAATCAACAAATGGGACCGATTCTATTAGAAAGCTTCTGCACAGCAAAGGAAACCACCAACAGAGTGAAAAGACAACCAAAAATATGGGAAATAATCTTTACCAGCTGTTTCTCAGACAAAGGACTACTATCTAGGCTACAAAAAGAGCTTAAAAAATCAGCCCACCCAAATTTAAAGACCCAACTCAAAAATGGGCATCTGAAATGAACAGACATTTTTCAGAGGAAGAAGTAAAAGCAATTAAGACACATATGAAGAAATGTTCCACATCACTGGTAATTCGAGAGATGAAGATGAAAACAACACTGAGATTTCATCTCGCTCCATAAAGAATGGCTGCTATTACAGAATTAGCCAGCAACAAAAGTTGGCGAGCTGTGGAGAAAAAGGAACCCTTCTCCACTGTTGGTGAGAATGCAGACTCATACAATCCCTATAGAAATCAGTGTAGACATTCCTCATAAAACTAAGATTAGAAGTCCCATTTCACCTGACTATTCCTTTGCTAGGTATATACACAAAAGAATTAAAAGATTCATATCACAGTGACATATGTGCACCTATGTTTATAGCAGCTCAGTTTGTGATAGCTAAATCTTGGAAATGACCAAAATGTCCATCAACTGGAGACTGGATAAAAAAAGCTGTGGTTCTTCTATAGAATGAAGTTTTATTCTGCCATAAAAAATGATAAGATTGGGCCGGTGATATAGCTCAGTGGTTCTGGCACCTGTCTTGCAAGCACAAGGACCTGGGTTCGATCCCTGGAAACCACATAACAATCCTGGGTGTGGAGACTCACCCCATCAGCAATCAGTACCACCTTCCACAGTGCCGGGCATGGTGGCTCACACCTGTAATCCCAGCACTCGGGAGGCAGAGGCAGGAGGATTGCTATGATGTGAGTTGGAGGCTGAGCTCAGGGCCAGCCTGAACCACAAAGCGAGACCCTGTCTCAGAAAAAAAAAAAATGATAAGATTGAGTCATTTTTACTCAAAAGGATGTACCTTCAGGATATCCTCAAAAGTGAAATAAATAGGGCACAGATGTGTAAATAATTTATGTTTTCTTTGGTATGAGAAAATGAAGATGTAAATGAGTTCTGGTATATATAGTAGGTATTGTGAAATAAAAATATTGAAAAGAAAATAGGGTGTAGGGGTAAATAATGAGGGGAAAAATAATGTGAGGGTAATTAAAAAAAGGGAACAAAGCTATGTATGTGGGGTAAGGGGTTTAGGGTAGATAAGGGAATGGGAAAAAATGGGAATTAAGTTGTGTCACATACTGGTACAAACTCTCATTGTTGAATGTGATGATGACATACATAATATATATATATTATATATAGTGCCTATAAAGATTTGAATTAAACAAATCTGTTTCTAAAATACATAGTACCTAAAATAGCTAAAACAATCCTGAAAAAAATTGTATGCATGATTTTGATACTCTCAAAGCTGGAATTACTAAAAAGTCAGCTATTCATTAAAAGATGGAAAATGGATTATTGAACAAAATAGTATAGAAATAGACTCATAAATATATATTCAATTGATTTGCAACAAAAGTATAAAGATATCTAGTAGAAAAGTGTGTTCTTTTTTTGTTTGGTTTTTGAGACAGGGTCTTGCTTTGTAGTTCAAGCTGGTCCTTGAGCTCACTGTGTAGGCTAGGCAAGCCTGGAACTCACAGAAGTCCTGCCTCTGCCTCCTGAGTGCTGGGATTACAGACATGAGCCACCACACCTGGCACTGTGGTATGTGGTTCTGATGGCTGGTGAGTGTGAGTCACCATGACCAATATTCTTTTAAGTGGTTATTGGGGGATCGAACTAGGGACCTTACACTTGCAAGGCAGGTGCCAGAACCACTGGATTAAACCCAAAAAGTGTATTCGTTCATTAAATGATTCTGAAATAGATGAACCATCATATTCAAAAACATGAACCATCTATGTCTTACATTATATGTAAAAATTAACTGAATTTTGATCATAGACCTAAGTGCAAAACTACACATATATAAAACTATACCTAGAAAAAGTAATTGTGATCTTGGATTAGACAAAGATTTCATAAAAACAGCCGCAAAAACCCCACAATATATAAAAGAAAATAATTGACATGTTGTATTTAATCAAAATTAAGAACTTCTGTTTTTTGAAAGACATTCTTAAGAAAACGAAAATATAAGCCCTAGGCTAGGGGAAAATATTTGCAAATCACATATCTAATAAACTTCTTTCATCTAGATTATGTTTAGAAGAAACTCTCACATGCAGTAATATGAAAATAACCATATTAAAATGTGCAAAAGATTTAGGTAGACATTTTATGAAGGAAGATGTACAGATGGCAAAATGAAAACATGGAAAATGATCAACATTAGTAATAATTCAGGAAATGCAAATTAAAACTACTTCAAGACACTATTACGTATCTGTAGAGTGGCTAAAAGTTTTTAAAAACAAATTTAGTTGAAAATGTAGAGTCACTGGAACGCTCACTGCCGGTGGGAAAATGAAATGGTACAAAGATTAGGAAAATACTTTAGCAGTATTCAGCTTTCCATCATGCAAGCCAGTGGCTCCACAAGTAGGCATTACCCCAAGGAAAGAGAGAGCAGATGTCTGTACAGAGACTTGTACACAACTCCTGATTAGAGAAAGCAGCTTCCCTTGTGTCCACCCCAAATGGATACAACCGAAATGCTCATCCACGTGTGGACTGAGTAAACAGTAGGGTGCAGCTAGCATGGACGAGTGGTGCACAGGACAGCGCAGATGAATCTCAGGGTCATTAAGGAGCGCCAAAGAAGTCAGAGTGACAACACCAGAAGAGCGTGTGCCATGAGAGTCTTATGTATGATTCTAGGAAATGTCAACTAAGGTACAGTGATAGCAAGAGACTAGTATTTGCCCCAGAGGGATGGATTATAAGAGGACGAAAGTGCTCTATTTCTAGTCCTGATGAATGTGATCATTATTTTGATAATGGTGATCATTTCATAGATGTATACATATGTCAGAATTTATCAATTTCTATACTCTAAATCTGGGCAGCTGTGGTGTGTCTATGATACCTCAAGAGACACAGAGAGACAAAGATAAAACAAAAACAGACCCCATAGATGCTCACAACATTTTTATTTTGAATTATATAATTTAACAGAGAAAAATAAATATTTCTAAAAGCTGAGTTTTCCCAGAGTGTGACTGATCCTTGTAAAGGGAAAGAGAAGTAAAAATTATAAAGACCGATTATGTACATGTAACAACTTCCCACAATGAATGTGATCATGATGTACTACAAACATGTACTAACAAAAACAAACATTTAAATTTAAAAAAATGAGCAAAACCCCAGCATGATATAAGCTTATATTATAATATAACATTAGGCACTGTTCCCTAGAGATGGCAAAGCTCTCTGAGTGGCATCTTCCTACCTATAAAATGAGAATGGTGTACCTACTTACAAGGGTACTGAGGTGAGACCAAGATGACCACAAGCATCTTAAAAGGCCAAAAGGGAGACAGGAGAGTCAGAGGAGTCGTGAAAAGGACTCAGGGACTGGAGTGATGTGATCACTGGCTCTCAAAATGGAGGAAGCACTACAAGCCCAGGTGGAAGACCTAGAAGGTGGCAGAAGAAATGAAATGGATTCTCCCCTATGGCCCCAGAAGGAAGGCATCTGCCAGCCCCAGTGAATGTAGTGCAGACCCCACACTCTAATGGAAACTTGTGTTGCTGTTGGCCAGGAAGTTCACGGTAATTTGTTACAGCAACAAGAGGAAATGAATATATAACGTACTCATAATCTTTTCCTTTGCTCAAAGACCACCATTAAAAATGATTGTCTTTCAGAATAAATGTCATCATCCCTGTGAGCTTCACAGGTACAAGATCAATCTGGTAAGTCATCTTTCTAGCTTACTATTTACTTCAAATCCTTCTTTTAAAATAAAGCTGAGAGCAGAAGTGGTGGTGCACACTTGTATGCCTAGTTACCTGGGAGAGGCTGGGAGAGAAGGATCACAAGTTTGAGGGCACCCTGGACAATTTAGCAAGACTCTGCCACAAAGTGAAATTTTTTAAAAAGGATGGAAATCAGCTCAGCTGAAGAGTTCTTATCTCCCACATGAACAAGGGTTTAATTCCAGTACCTGCCCCCAAATAAAAGAACAGGTAGAAGAAGAAAAAGGAGAAGGAAGAGAAGAAGGAGAAGCAGAGGAAGCAGAAGCAGCTCATAAACAAGACCTTGCACCTAGGGACCCAACCAGAACTAGGAATATTAGGTTAGTTCTTCATTCAGTTTTGATTTCGGTTCAAGCAGCCTCACCATTTAGAAATTCTTCACACCAGAGTTTCCCCCTCCCTTGCACTTCCATGCCTTTGTCATGATCCTGAGCTATTACTGAACAATTAAATCCTTTGCTCTCAGTTTAATAGTACAAAATTAACACCACCACCTCCATCCTTCTGCTACCTTGTGAGTTTTTCAGTAGTTTGGGAGAAAAATAAATCAAAACTGGATCACAAAATCCAGTTGATTTTAAAATACAAAAGTGCTGATCAGAAAAAGGTGAAAATATGTGACCCCATATTTTTATCTCAAAAGGAAAAAACTCAGTTGGTCTCAAGATTGCATCTGTTTTGAGTTGGAAACTGGGCTTTTAGGGCCACCTGCCAAAGTTCTCCTCTCTCTGTGGTTTCCCACCTGGTCACAACTCCATTTCAAGTGGTCATCATAATCAGTGGTCTAAAGATAGGGCAGAAATATAAGTTTAAAAGTCATCACAGGACAAAGCAGAAACTTGCTCATATCTAAGTAAGCCAAACTGGGATTAAAAAAACAAATCTGTGATTTAAAATATGTGTTCAATGACTTTTTTATTTAGGGAAAATAATTAGTAAATCAGCTATGATTTAACATGATACTTTGTAGTTTAGCAAAAACAAAAGAAAGATTGTTTTGTATATTCAAGGCTTTAAGGCTACAAGGTTTCCCAATTTTGCCGCTGTTGACAGTTTAAGCAACATGAGTGTTGATACTGGGGCTTCCTTTGCACTGTAGGGTACTGGGCAGCCTTCCTCACCTCTCCACTGGGTGCCAGGAGCATCCTCCATCTTAAGAGGAAAACTCATCTCTAATGGAGAAAATGGAGCTAAACTAACTTACTGTGTAATGACAATTAAAGCAAATGCTTCAAGTAGTACTGTGCTGAGGTTTTAACATTTAATCCTTTTTAACCTGAAATGTAGGATTTAATTACAATGTATTTTCTCCATACATCCAAAGATCTAGGGGAGGGGGGAATCTGTTGCCTTTGGACTATTCGAATTCTGTTCTATTCCAGTAATTAGTTGCTAGTCATTCCTTTATACTCAGAGACTCCAATTTTGCAAAGCTAGTAGAAAAAAAAAATCTGTTCATTTTACCCCTTTCTCACTACTATTACTTGCTAAACGCCAAAAGATCTCAACACCTCCCACCTGCCCTCATCAGTGTGCCTGGGTGGGACTCGTTCCCAGGCCAGAGCATCACAGAAGAGCTGACAGGTGCCTTCTCAGTGGGGCTGGCCAACTCCACTCCTGAATCTCCTCTCTCAGGATGATGTCTTCCTTCTAATGGAATGTTCTGCCTTTATTAAGGAAGATTACATCATCCTTAGATTCCACTCCCACTCTGCTCTCTGCACCATGGCAGGGGACACCCAACTCCCCTCCACATAGGCTCTCGAAGACCTTGACATTCAATTTCAGCTATGCTAAGCTATCTTTCAAACTTGTAACAACTGACAAGAGCACCTAGGCTTTTGTGGTGATCATTTTGCCATGGACTGCCTCAAAAA
>PVIR01036475.1:0-15795 GCA_004026965.1 Petromus typicus
GGTTTGAAGGTCTCACACAAAGTGTGAAATTGAAAAGGAACTTTTGCACAACTTTTCAGGAACTCATTATTTCAGTGAGAATGTTTACCAAATAAAATTGAATCTGTATGGTGTGGATCACCACTCGGCCGGAACACGCAGACCGAAGCGGCCAGGTCTGTGTTTCCATCTGCTGCTGCCGTCGGAAGACCTCCCCTCCAGTCCCACCCGGGGATTTCGAGCAGGGCACATATGACCAGCCAGGCATTACTTACGACTGTTACTGTTTGCAGAATGACACAAGTCTACATTTGGACTTTTAGTTCATTTATAACGTACATTCCATACAGTTCTTTGTCAAACTCTGATTCCGTTTGACCCAAGAATTTGCCCAATGTCTATGATAATTTATTAAACATTCAAAATAGGAAACCTATCCTTTTCATGACTAGTTATAAAAATGGCAAATGTGCACAGGGAAATGTTATATGTTAGTGTGCCCTCTTGAAATATTTATTTTATGTTATCCAAATTATAAAATTGTAACCCACAAGTTTCTGCTACATGAAAACATAAGGAAACACTTAAAATCATCAGGAAAATAGCAGGTGTCCTCTGAAGGTAAAGCAAGCCAGACCCAACCACCTGTAGTCTGTTTATCATCCATCCTTAAAATACAGTGAAAGGACATTTACACTCAGGCAGATTAACATAGCCAACATCTCTCGTAAGTGTGTTAGTGTACCTGCCCGATAAAAATACCTAAATTGACTCTCTTGGCACACAATACACACTTACTAATACAGCCTACAGGCTGCACCCTGGGGCTCTCTGCTAATGCCCAAGTGCACTTTGGAATCCTCTGACCACCTCTCCCTGTGCCCCTGTCCCCCCTCTTTCTGCACCTTCCAGTTTTGTTCAGGGTGGAGCAGTCTGGCTTGTCACATCTGCTCAGAGTGGTGCCCTGCCAAGGTGCGTGGATTCTGTCTCCCAGCCCCACCCCCCTTCCCCCAGCCCTCCCTGGAGTCTGCATCCTCCCCCGGCTCACCTTCTTCATCTCCTTGAGGCTGAGTCTCCAGCGCCGGGGCCACGGCATCATCTGAATTCAGAACGGAAAAGATTTGCAAGGAGACTACAATTATGAGAGTAAGCTAAGTAAGTGCGCATACAGGATGGATGCAGGACTCACACAACCCCACGTGACCCACATCCACCCTCCCCCCAGCGCACGGGATGGCCACCACCACCCCCGCACACAAGACCGATGCAGAACCCACACAGCCCCGTGTGACCCATAACCAACACCGCCCCGAAAGGCACCCACGAGGGACACGGGGAGCTGCATAAACCATGGGAGCCAGTGAACGGCAGTAGAACGGGTGAGGGGAAGACGGCAAAACATGAGTGGGAGCCTCTGGGAAGGAAACCCTGGGTCAGCAAAGCCACAAGGACAGGACACTAGGCAGGAAGAGAAAGTAGGGGTCGGGTGGGCAGAGAACGCCAGCCCTGCATGTGCCCATTGTCCTAAGTAGAAAGGCAACAGCAAGGAGCAGGGACTACGGACAGTGTCGTGCACTCCGTGGACCCTTCCTGCCCTCACCTGCTGTGGTAGCAAGATGCAGGGAGAGGACACCACTTGCGGATAACAGCACACAGGCTGAGGTGTGGGCACCAAGGAGGATGCATTTCAGATGATGTCTTCATTTAATTAACCTTGGGTGCCCTGGCCCAGGGAAGGCTTGACAGCCCCAGTTGTGGCCAGGCTACGGCTAGGGTGGTACCTTCTAGAGGCCCGGCCTACACAGTGAACCGGCACAGGCAGCACTAACTGGGCGCTGGGTTCCCAGAGCTCTCCCTGTGGTCTCCCCCATTGCTACTCAGGACTTCAGCATCAAACTGCAAGCTTGGGGCCGCTCCCAGGAGCACCCAGCTATGGGTTGCCCTCTTCCCAAGCCCGGGAAGGAACATGAAGCTCCTGAAGGCTTATCAGGGAAAGACAAAGATCATTTTCACAAAATCTTCACATCAAAAAATGTCTGGAAAAAGTTTGATGCTTAAATAATGACAAAATTGTAACATCAACTTATTTGAAATATCCGGAACTAATACCAACAATAGCAATGAACTGAAGTGGAACATTTTGCTATTAAATATGTCGTCATCTGAGAAAAATAAATGAAAAGAGGAACATAGATAAAGAACATTTAACCCTGTGAAAGAACACTCGACTTCTGGAAGGGCAACAGTCAAGCAAGCTATTGCTGGTGCGGTTTGCTGCAGCAGACACCGGTCACCTCGCTAGGCCCTCCAGGTCCCTGTCCACTGGCATGTGCTGTCCCCGGCCCTGGGAGGAGCCTTGCCCTTGCTCCTGCCCCACTCCAGACTGCCACTCTCTGCAGATGCCCCTGGGCTAGCCCCCTGCCCCTTGACAGGGCCACCTGAGGGCACCACAAGCCCTTTGCAGCCACTGACTGGTCCTCGGGGAGCCAAACAGAAGCTCTGAGCTGGGTGCGTGTATTTTCCTTTCATGAGAATCTCGTAATGCTCACTTTTCACCTGTCGGCCAACATTTTTGGTTAATCTTGTGGATTCCTCTCTATGAAATACTTCTGCAGATCAAAGTCTTAAATCCACTTTCTAGTCCACACCCAAGTTTTCCGGGGATCCCCGTGCGCCTGTCAATGGGCAGGATGAGGGCCCCATCTCAGGGTGATCCTGTCTCCCCTGCGTTTCAGCACTTGGTTAGTTTTTCCATTCGGGAATTGTACCACTTCCTTTTCCCTAAAAGTCATCAGTACGTCTACCCGGGCATCTCCTAGACTCAGATTCAAGCAGCTTTTCTGATGCCCTGTGCTGCTGTCCCTCCCTCCTTTCTAGATGCATATTCGGAGCCAGGGTCCCCATCCTGCCTGGCACTTGTTCTCTACATCACTTCTCCTTGCTGCTGGCTCCTTACTGTGCAGCTACATCGGGGCAAAGGACATGGGCGTGAAGACCTGATTGCCTGTTGTCATGAAGAGAGTTTCTGGCTTTAAGGACTGATGACGAATGAAAGAGGAAGTGTGTCCCTGGGACTGAGGGTGACAGCAGAGGATTCGGGGAGATAAGACAGGGGCTGCCCTGGCAGCCACCGTGGACATGCCACCACCCACGAAAGACGACCTCAGATTTCCCAGTGATTGTGAAGGGGAAGCGGCTGCCTGTCCCATGTCACCGGAGGGACGCTGCAATGGAGGAGGCCCTCGAGGTCCTCCACACTGCTCTGCTTGGCTGTCCTAGGTGGGGACGAAGTGGTAGCTCCACCCTCTCTCCAGGTGACCTCCAGACTCTCCAGGTAGTCCCTGACACACCTGCAGGGAACCCTGACACTCCTACGGCAGATTCTGGCACACCCATGTGGCTGCTGACACACCTACAGTCATTCCTGACACACCTACCATGATCTCTGACACATGTGCAGTGGCCCAGACACTCCTAACTGTGGATCCTGACCCATCCTGTCACACCTGACATACTCACGGTGGTTCTTGGCACACTTATTTAATCCCTGACACTCTGAGGCTCATAACACACCCGCAGTGTGCCCAACAGTGCGAGGCACAGAAAGCAGGTGACCCTGAACTACACCCGAGGTGGACTCTCGGTTGTTAGCTCAGTGTGTGGCCAGTAACCCTCATACAACTTAGGATAATAAAAGTTGGATATATGTTTATTGAATAAAAAAAGAACTATTTGGGCATTCTTTATTGTCACTACTGCATGATTAAATTTCAATATGAGAATTGATACAAGGCATAGATTGGACCAGATATCACACATCATAGTGTAATTTCATTTTAAGATAGTTACCTGTTTTTCCTGTGCCTTCTCGTTGGGGTAACTTTTCATTTACAGAACCTAAAAGAAAAAAATAAAGAGCAAAAATATATTTTAGTGTTAAAGGTTTATCAGTGAGTAAGCTAGGCAACTGTTTCCTTCCTTTGGGGTTAAATCCAGGGCTTTGTCTGTTCTGGATAAATTATATCAGCTTTTCCATACCTGGAGGTGACCTTGACTCGATAGGCTGTAAACCAGGTCAGTTCTTGCTTCTAAAGCTAAGCACCTGGACATACAAACCCCTTAGGCCAGCACGGAGGAGCTGGAAAGTGCTACCCACACTGGGGAGCTGATGCAAAGGAGGCGTGGCTTTGAAATCACACAAGTTGTGCATCCACTGATATCTCAAAACCCTAGTTTCAATTGATTTTGAACTATAGAGAAGGAAGTTGAAGCGGTGTTTTTTTGTAGAGGGATACAGGATATTTCCTAAGAGCAATCTGTGAGGAAAGTTATGCTCATGCTCTTGGCAGGTTCGCATGACAGATATGTGGTTTCATCCTTTCCTTCCCAAAGGATTAAAACTGTATTCAATACCAACTCTTTCTTCACTAGTCATTTATACCTGCTCACATAATAGAGACAAACGTTAGATAGCGCTCCTTATCTGCAACACCTCGGAACTTGACCTGTATCATTTGTTCTTCTCAATTCTGAATGTGACCCTGAAATGCAGACCAATGTCTATGATAACAACACAAGCTTTAGAATAGTTTGAGAATGTGTATGTGTCTCAGGCATACCCAGGCGACTTAGTGTACCCAAGGATCGAGGCAGAGGGATCCACAGAGGAAAATCACAGCCTGCGCCCACACAGACACACCTCAGTGCCCGGCAATCAACAATATGACCTTGAGAAAGCTTGCTGGCGCCTCTGGCAGAAATGTGTCTTCAGTTACTGAGTGTGGCACATGTGGGATCTCGAGGCTGCTGAGCTACTGGCCCCATATTTCCCAGCTGCCCCTGCTGTTAGTCGGGTCAGCCTGCCCCAGCCTTGGCACAGCAGACAGCTCAGGACCCCTCGTTCCCTCTTCTGCCCTGGGTGCCAGCCCTACAAATCCAGATTTTGTAAACAGCTTGAGTTTCTAATTCATTAGTTTATTTTCATCACATGTTGCTGCAATGAGTCAAAAACACTCCTTCTTTTGACTGGGAAGGACAGTATTTCAGCGATATTTCTGCACATTAGCATGTGAGTCTCAATTTGTAACCAAAATATAAATATGCTAAATAATAATGAGCCTAGCCTTGCTCATGAAAGAGCTGCTTGATTGCATTATGATAGATTTTTGTAATCTAAGACCACAGTGGTGTAAACCATGGACTCAGTTTGCTGAGAGGCTGCAGTCAGAACGCAGCACGTAACGGTCCTCACCCCTAGCAGCCTTTCTCTCTTGCTCATCAGTCCCTTGAATTCAGTCAGCATTTGTGTAAATGACTAAAATAATGATTCTATCTGCTTCTAAATATGCAAAAAATTAAAAAAAGAACTTTAAATAGACCCAGTGTGCTTCATCACAGACCCTGTGGTCCAAATATCGCACCGTGGAGGCTGTAGAGGAGGTTGTGATGACATCTTACCTTGGTTCTCCATCTGCTTGGGGACAAGATGGCGCCCACCCCGAGGCCTTCCTGTACCACGCAGGCCTCAAGGACTCAGGAGCCAATAACACTAAGAACCGAGCGCACTGCGTTCACTCCCCCAGGGCATCTTCCTAGCAACAGAGGCCTGCTGACCTCCTCGGTTTGTAAGAGGACTGGGCCTGAGCCAGTGATGGCAAACCTACAGCACATGGTGATCATTGAAAACTTAAAAAAAAACAGGTTCTCCCTCACTAGCCTAGGCCACAGGTGCCTAAAAGGGCCTCGGAGTAAGAGTAATACACAAGACATGCACAAGACAGGGACCGTTCCTGGACCTGCGGTGGCTGGAGGGCCGCTCGTAGCAGGGAAGGCAGAGACTGGCAGATGTCTCACGCCACACTCCCCACGATGGGTTGGCTCTGTGAGAGCTCTCTCCACTGAGCCACACCTGGAAAGGGCGGCTTGCAGCAGTGACACTGTGCACTCTGTTCCGGTAAAGGGATTCACTAGACACACACCTGGTCACAGTGGAGCGAGGGGCTTTGTACCCGAAGTTCTCGCACTTGGCTCAAATCCACTGCACCCAGCTGGATGGGGGAAACGGAGGCAGCCCCAGGAGAGGCAGCGGTCTGCGCAAAGAGTGAGTCCCTTCAAAGGTACTGCACGTACTTTAAAACAGCCAGGTGAGGACGTGTGACATGGCACCAGAGAAGGGGATGCGTGTGGTGGGCACTTGTACAGGGAAGAAGGGCCTCTGCAGGGCGTCCAGCCTGGGTACTAGACACCCACCGTGTGAACAGCTTCTTGATCATGCCCTGAGCTGCAGGAAGTCAAGTCTTCTCTAAAGTATCTGTCAGCCACATGCAGCCTCTTCCTGCATCTCATCCGTCACCCAGCAAGAAGCCACATGCGCCCAGCTGAGCAGCACGGTGCGGGGACTGGGCACAGGTGCCTCTGCCTCTGCCTCTGCCTCTGCCTCTGCAGGCCTCTTGCCCCCACCAGTTTGCCCTCCTAGTCAGCCCTCATCTGTCATGTGCCGCAGGATAAGCAGCCCAGGGGCACCGCCCTGGAGAGTCCAGTCCCGCCCAGTCCAGTCCAGGGGCACAGCCTGGCCCAGGAAGCTCTGCAGTGACACAGCCGCCGTGGGGACACCCTCTCCACCCTGCCTCACCTGTGTGCTCACTATTGTGAAGCTGACAACACTCCACAGTGTGGGCACTACTGTTCACAGGCCCACGGGGTGACTGGCTGGCGAGTGAGGGGCCACCGACAGTTTCAATGGGCTCCAGGGAGGGAGCAGGAGAGAGTTCGGCCCCTGGAGCTCCCTGTGAGCCCTGGTCCACCTGCCAAGGAGCGCCTGTTAGGTGCGGCAGGGCTCCCTGCTCGGACGGAGGGCGCCCTGCTCCTGCCCTGGAGCAGAAGCCGGCTGGGAGGACTGAGGGCAAGACTGGTCATTGGTTTTGCCTGAATGCACAGGGCAGACCACAACTGCGCATGGCACATAGTGAGAACATGAATGCCCTCTGCATGCGCCATGCTGTCAGAGGACTGATGGGACAGACGCCAGGGGCTCAGCAGGTGAGAGAACCAGAGTCAGGAGAAAATGCGACGCTCGTGACTCTCTAAAGATCAGCACAGACAGCATCAGCTCACCTGGCTCCCTTCCAGGATTCCAGGAGACGACACGACACTCGACACTCGAAGCTTTGGACCAACACAGTTTAGCCTGGGGCTCTTTGCACAGCCGGGACTGCAGGTCCCAGGCCCTCCCGGTGTGGGCACCTTCACCTGTACACCCCTGTGATGGAATCTACTCTCTTCGAGGAGGGCTTCGTGGGGTGCCTGGTCTGGCTTCAAACCAGAGCAGCAAAGCACGGAGCCAGCCTTAGTGTCACACACCTCCCAGGTCTTCAGGGAAGCAATAGAAGTGATAGCACTTCATGCTAGGTAATCCAGTAGCTTTCATACCATAGAGGTCAAATGTCTAAATTCAGGAATATGTGAAGATCCGGGAGGAAGGAGAGAAGCCTACATATGTTAGTCTCACACTGCTGTTGATGTGTGTTTGTATTGCACACAGTAACCCACCATTTGTCTTGAATGGACCACACAAGTCAGGACTGTTCACTTCTGAAAGTGTTTTGCTTTCTTTATCAATTTATGCGATATTAGAAAATATGAGGAACATCCCTTTGAGAACTGGGTGTGGTCCAGGACAGTGCGCAGAGCACTCTGGGAAATTAACATGCAGCTCCATCACAAATCAGACAAATGCACCATAAGAAAGAGTATTGTGAGAGAAGCACAAGTTTCAGGCATGGATATGGACCTTTTCCTAAAGGGAAGCATAAAATTAGTATTTTTCATGAATAGAAAAATAATAGCACCGAAGTATTTTTCTTTGAATATTTTCATAATTCAAAAATATGCCCAAATTGTAAGAGAGAATGGAAGCAGAGGTCGGGCCAAGGCACAGGGCCCAGCCCAGAGTCCTAGGGTGAGACTCAGGTATGAGAAAACCCAAGCAGGACCTCTGAGTCCCCAAGGGGGACAACGTCTGCAGCTCACTGTCACAGCCACTGCATGGGTCGTTCCTCTAAGGTGTGGTTTAACTCAAGAAATCAAGTTAGTCTCAGTTACAGTCTCAGGAACCCACACCATGTGGATCTTGATAGTAGACCTTGTTTGTGACACTGTGCAGACTATGTCCCTGGCATCAGTAACTAGCTTAAAATGAACTTTCTCAACACAAAGATACATTCTAAAAGTACATGCTTTGGGGCAAATGTAACTTACACTTTTCTATAAAAATCTCAGCAAATTCAGATGACTGTTTTTCCTGAAGTCTGATTGCAGCCTGACCACCAAGGTTGTTCTTTTTTATGGGTTTTTATATCCTGTGAGATGTCACCTTTTAGGGATTTTTCTCCTTTTCAGTGAAATTGATCGATTTGACATTTCTTTATCAATATATATTGAAACATTCTGCTCTATTGCCTCATGTTTGTTATGGACTCGTAGGCATTTAAGTATTTTGTATTAATGTCTTGTAACTCATAGCCGTGCAATGAAGAACTCTGTTCCCTTGTAAGAGTCTTCTTGGGCAAACTGAGATGGTGAAAGTGCCTGAGAGCAGGGTCTCTTGTCTCCAGAACCTGGTAGATATCGGGGCCTGCCCCACCACATATGGCTCACCTCGAAACCTGTGCACCGGTGTTCCTAATACATACGTGCATGCACACACACACACACACACACACACACCCCTTGACAGTTGCTATCTAGTGCTCATTTTTAACCTAATCATCTGATTTGCACATTTTATGGTTTATTTACATGATCAGCTTGGTGTAAACAGCAAAAGGTATTGACTGAATACTGAAGTTTGCATAATTTTAACCCATTCCTGTCCGTTTGAACCCTAGTGTTGTGTACAGCACCAGTGGGACTGTCCCATGCTGCCCAATGGGACAGACATGCCTGTCTCACTGGAGGTTCAAAGCCACCCAGCAGCAGAACGTAAGAATTCCAGCCTGGTTTCGTACACATCAATGACCCCCCCCTTTCCAGATGGTAGATAATGCACATCAGCCCCACTGAGTATCAGCTGAGCGCTGGGTGAGGAGCTGAGACGTGTCCAAAGTGGGCTTCTTGAAGTTTTCAGATAAAACATGGGCCATTGTGACCCCATCATTAATCAGAATCTCATGCAAATTGTCATCCTATAACTGCTCTCGTGTATTATTTGAGAGAGCAAGAGCAACATGAGGGCAGAAGGTGAATTCCATAGTGCAGAGACCTATTCCAGACTCTTGATGCACCAGTGTGAGGGAAGGTGGCGAGACCTGTCCCTCCCCACGACCTCCCTTGAGTTGCAAACTCCTCCCAACAACTCCCCACGCTGTAGCTTCCCGGAGGGTTAGCACCACACTGGCTCACCCACACACTCACAGAGAACAGGGAGGGATTAAAGGAGTCTCCGGTAGCTCTATGGAAGACACAGAGCACGTTGGTGGCGCAGTCAGGTAGAGAATGAACCAGTCACATGCGTGAGAACAGGAGCCCGTCGCAGGAACACCCAGCCCGCGAGAGAAGCTGCCCGGTGACTCTGCCTTTCTGCTCTGTTTCCCATACACTGGACGCCAGACATTAAGCAAAAAGACAACACTTTCTCTTCGCTAATGCATCTTGCCTCTCCAAAAAATCAGTGTAAGCAGTGATGATGGGGTATGTCCAGGTAGTCAGATATGAAAGACAGCAGGGTAGAAAAATAATGTAAAGGAATGGCCCAGAACTTGATTCCAGAAACAAGGCACTATTTGGCTGTTGTACAAAATTCAGCTTCATTTGCAGTGGTTTTCTAAGATAGGCCTGTCCTGCACCATTTGGCTTTCCAGACAGTGCCACTAAGATCACAGCAACAGAGATTCCCAGTGCGATCACACGCCTCCTCCGTGAGCCTCCACATCAGAGACGGCTCCACGCGTGAGGGAAGCAGCGAGTGAAGAGGCCTTTTCCAGCCGGGACTTGGACGGGACAAACCCAGCAGTCCTAGCTTTTCTTCTTTCATGTCCTCTACAAGTTTGGAGAAGAACTATTAAATCTAGCTGACTGAACATATTTTTCCAGCACTTTTTGAAAGGAATTTGGATGGAAAGGAGTTTTGAAGAGATGGGTGTGTTTTCACTCCACAGAACACACACCGCCTGTCTCTTAGTGATGACAAGTAACTTCAGGTCCTGAGGCTGGTGCTATGGTAATGATGGGTGTCCTCCCACTCACGAGGCCCTCTGCAGTCACCAGGTCTAAGCGGTGGCCCCGCTTCCTGGCTCCCTGCAGGTGTCCAGAGGAGCGGACTGCCCATGAGAAGAGGCTCTGAACCCTGAATGCAAGCTTCGCTTCTTCATAGGCATAGCTGGGGACGTTTTGCACTTTATCTCACGACATAATATGTCTTTCCTGTTTTCGTGTGTATGACCTGGGAATTGTGGCAGCTAAAGCATGGTACTTCCTCACAGGTCTGACAGATCTTCCAACAATACATCAAGGCCAGATTGCAGAAACTGCAGACCATTTTCAAATAAAAAGGATCAGAATCATTTGTAGCCTTTTTGGTAGAATATTAATGGAAAAAGACTATTTTATAGATTATTGTCCTGCCAGTTTTATTATTTTCAGTACATCACACCCTGCTGTGAGTAATAAAATGTCATAAATAAACCCTCTGGAAACTGACCTGTGAAGAATGACCCACTTTCTTTGTAAAAAAAAAAAAAAAAAAAAAATATATATATATATATATATATATATATAAACCTTGAAAATTTCACTTTTTTTGGCCAAAAGAAACATTGGGTCATTTCCATGGATGACTACAGTCTTTGTGATTATTTTTAAAAATTAGAAATTTCTGAATCACCATAATTTAACATGATTCAGACTGGAGTATCTTCCTTTAGTGACTTCTCTCTGCCTTCTGCACACATATGTACATACATGTATCTATGTATGTATGTATGTCTATTTTGTTTGCTTTGTTTTAATGAAGTTCTCCTGTTTTATGTATGCATATATAACACATACATATCTTTGCTTTTCTCTCTTAGAAACAGCTTTTAATACCACTTTAGGCTTTGCCTACCGACCCTGTCTCATTTGCACAATTACTCATTTGCATTCAGACTGAATTCCCTTGTGAGTTAGGAGCAAAGACAGGGAAGATGATGTCCAGAAATAACACCTTGGTTTCCATGGAGCCAAATCTGGTCCGACCTACCTGGGCAGCGCGGAGTCTTGTGGGCCACTGCGGTGCCACTCACTGGCCTTCCATTGGGCGTGACGCACCAGCAGTACCCCGTGTAGCTGTGACATTGCACCTGCCAAGAGAGGACACCAGTCAGGTCCCCGGACACATGTGAGCCACCAGTATCCACAAGGCCTCCTGTCCATGTAGTGTCACCTCACAGGAGGCCTGGAACTGTGCCTCTCTGCCTGAAGGAGGTGGTGTGGCCTCTAATCATGACACTGAGCAGAAGGGGCAACTTGTGCTGTCAGAGCCTGAAGGGTCACCACTGCCGCCAGGTAGAGCCCAGCCGCTACTTCACACCCAAGGACGCATGTCCTATAGGACCCAACGGACACCCTGGGCCTTAGCCAGCCCTTGGCAGAGTCCAGGGGCGGAGACAGGCTTCTAGTGCCCAGCAGGGTGTCCTTACATGGCACCCCAGGCCTTCCCTGAGGTCCCCCTCAGCTCCCCACCATGCTCCCCTCCTCACCTCACAAAGGCCAAGTGACTACAGCAAAGGCCTGAGGCCCCCGCTGTCACCTCCCTGATGGGGGTCATGCCTGTTGCTCTGCCCAATCCACACCAGCACTGCGTGCTCGGGTTACCCTGCAGGAGAAGCAATACTGCCGCTCCCTCCATGGGGACTTGGGCTATGTCCAAAGCTGCCTTTGACTAATAGCTTGACCACAGGCACAGCACAGTACGGTTTGGCCAGTTCCCAGCCCAGCTCCCAGCAGGCTGAGCCAAACCAGGGCTCCACTGCACTGAGGCTGTGGGTCTTGGCTCAGGCTCCCACAGTGGAAATCAAACCAGACTGAAGCTTAGCCCTGATCCTGTTGCTGTGGTCTGGTGATGTTTCACTGGCTGACGCACAGCGGTGCTGCTTGCACGTCGACCTGACCGGGACGTCACTCTGAGGCACCGGTCGTCTCCCCAGACTGGACCGCAGTCACCTGGCTGTAGGTGCCATCCTCGTTGCACTCCGGAATGAACACCTGCTGCAGCTCCTTCCGGGCCTGCTCCTGGGTGTACTTCCTCTCAGCCACACACCTGGACACATCTGCCAGGAGAGCAGAGGTTATGCAGTCAGGGTAACGGACATAGAGTCGCGGGGACTAGGAGGGGCTCCTCAGCAGGGCCAGTGACCTTGCCCATGTGGGGGCAGAAGAGCAGGTGGCCCTCCGGACATGCTCAGGAGGAACATGGAGGCCCAGGGACACTTCCATGTGAAGCGCGTGGACCCTGTCGGGGAAGAGGACACAGCCACAGAGGGTGCCAACAGGCCAGGCCTCCACCCAGATGCAGTGAGCCAGGTCCAGGGATAGAGGCAAGTCCAGACCACATGGAGCTGAGCAGAAAGGGGTGTGGGGCACCTCGTGGGGTGGGAGGCTTTCACCCCCCCACCACAGCCTCCAAGCTAAGATCACCTTGGCTTGGAAACCATAACCCTTCTCTTTGCTCTGTGTCTGAGTTGCCAAGAATCCCAAAGGGCCTAGGAGGCTCATACCTCTTCCAACTTTACTTGGAAAACCTGATGACCAAGTAGATAAAGGGGTTGCTACCCTAAGCAGAACCCCACCCACCCCAAATAGCTGTGTATTCGGCCGCGTCAGAGCAGCAGGGCGGTGTGATTAGTTTTTCAGAGCAGGGCACTGCCATGCTGGGCAGGGAATTAGGAGAGTCAGCAATTCTGAGAGCAAAGCAGCCTCCTGTCTGTGTGGGCAGAATGGACTCCGCCACATCTGACATATGGGCCTCTCAGGTGCGAAGCTCACCGAGCAGGCAAGGGCTCAAGGTGGGTGGGGATGTGGCCCGGTGCGAGCTCTCTGCCACCAGTCGCTGGCCCTCGGCTCTGTCCAGAACACACCGTGATGCAACACAGCTCCTTCAACTCTAGAACTTGAGAGCAGCTGTCCCTGTGTTCTTCGTGCTTCACGATCCAGCTGATAGCCGTCCGGGTCTCTGAGAGACACCTCTGCACGTGCCACCTACCCTCCGTCTTCAGACAGCAGCACCTCGCTGCCTGGCGATTCGATCCGGGTGGTGGGCTGGAAAAGCAACCCAGGCCCCTGCCAGGCTCGGCAGCTTGGTGTTGCTCCTACACTGGCCAAGAGACCTCTGGCTTCCCCCGGCTTCATCCAGGCCTTGGCTGGCACAGGTCACTGGCATCCATCCGCTCAGGGCTCGCGGGCTGGCAGCCAGCTCTCGCAGAGCTCGGCGGTGTTGATGCAGTCTGTATTCTCTTAGAAGCCACTGCCCTGCTGAGCTCGCCGCGCTTTTTTGAGTCCGACCTGTGGTCTGACCGTCTAAACGGAAAAGCGATCTGAGCTGCAGCTTGCAAGGTCTCAACCCGGGGAGATGGGGCCACAAATTACTCTTCGAGTATGAACTATCAACGAACGTGCCAAAGAAGCATAAATTTTCCAAACAACTTGCGGGCTCCAGTCCTGGCTCAGACTTCTTTGAAAGTCTTCACATTTGCCACTGGTTAGATCGCTCTTAAACCTGCAGCTCATGTGTTTAACAGGATATTAAATTCCAAGTTCATGTCCACTATATTGCTGACTAGTCAGAGGAGAAATGAAGACAGCACCACAAAATTCCAGGGTGTGTGGAAATCACCCCCAAAACAAGCCTGTCGTTACCTCTGAGCAACCCAGTTTAGCCTAGGCCACCTATTCTTCACTGGAGATGTTTGGTGTTAAATTGGGCCATCTCCTCTCTGCTAACAAGTCTGGCCATGAGCCACCACATGCCTGGACTGAGACGCACCAGTCGGGACGAATCCACACTCGAAACGCTCAGCATCTCCCGGGGCTCTTAATGCCACTCTAGACAATAGGTACATAGGTAAATAACATATGCATACCTCGGACTAAAGAGTCCAAGAGGATACACAGCCTCAGCCTTCTAGTCTGCAGTCACATTTGAAGGAATAGAATCAAAATGTTCAACGTTCTCTTCTTTAATATTTATAGGTGATACATTCACATTATTACAATTCTACTTTTAATGCTTATTATATTAAATTAAAAATTAAGCAGACCCCTGTTTTTAGGACGTTTTGAGGATTTTACTCTGGACTCTCTCTTGCTCATGTTGACTCTGAAATCTTCAGTCTATAAACAAAATAATGTCTATTATGGCTCAGCTCCACATAACATGGAGCCTGTCTTTTCCCCCACTCTGTAGCTGCCATTCACAGCCCCCAGTGCATGCACCACACTGTGGCCACATCACCGCATCACTGCGCGTCTTCTCCAGGATGCCCACCAGGCTGGAAAGAAGCCACATGTCCCGCATGCAGCCACCCCAGCTGTCCCCAGCTCTGAGAACTACGTCATCACTTTTTGAAGCATGGACTCACCACTGTGGACATTTTCTGTCCACAGAATCACATAGTGGCCTTTGTACCTGGCTTCCTTCAAACTGGAAAATTCCCAGGGCTGGTCGGATCCGTCCCTTGTTCTGGAGACCTGAGAGGCGCCATCACACTGTGGCGCTGCCTCGCAAGCTGAAACTGGATGAAGACCCTAGCTAGGGTGCTGGCACCCTCTGAG
Source organism: Petromus typicus (assembly GCA_004026965.1). Taxonomy (NCBI): domain Eukaryota; kingdom Metazoa; phylum Chordata; class Mammalia; order Rodentia; family Petromuridae; genus Petromus; species Petromus typicus. The sequence continues at coordinate 14,785 of PVIR01036475.1, forward strand.
ACAGCAGTGACTCTGAGGTCAGGGCGAACTCTGTGTCTATCCCCCAGGCTTTGCCGATGGACAAAGGTCATCAGTCCCTCTGCTGCCATCTCACCTATAAATATTAAGTGACAGGAGCCTGGCCATGGTCCCAGTATGCACCCCGCCTTGCAGGCCTTAGTACACCGAGAGACCACCAAGCGTCCTTGGGCACCTCAGTAATGCTACAGTGCTCAGGAACAGTGCCCAGTGGAGGAGAGTGACAAGGCCCAGGGGACATTCTGGGTCTGAACCTACACTGCTGGGTCCGATACAGAGTTCTTCAGCTCATGAATCTCCAAGTAAGTTGCTTTTGTTATCGTTTTTATTTCCAGAAATCTTGAGACAGTTCGAGGTCTTTTGGCATGTAACTTTTTCTCTGGCTCTTTTAATGAATGCCAGAGGTTTTTAAAAAGAAAGACAGACCTACCATTCTCAGATCAAAAGAAAAAAATATTAATGTGTTTGCTGAGTTAAGAAAACACAAACTCCACAAATTTCCATGAAAATATGAGAAAAATCCATCAGTTGAAACCACTGCAATTCTCCTCAGGGTCAATGGTTAGCTCATAATATGAAATGTATGAAACATTTTAATCCTATTTAATTAAATGTGGACTAAAATATTTTAATTTTTGTTTCCAAACCAGTACATCCAAGAGACACGGGCCCACAGAACTGTCACCCGCCAAATATGTGGAAACACCCTCAAAGTACTGAAGTCAGCAACGGCGGCCCATCTGCCAAGGAAATGCTACATGATGCTGCCAACTTCAGCACCAGGAACAGGAGAAGAAAGACCAAGCAGTACTGGTGTCCCTTACAGGAGGCAGAGGACACTCACTTGTTGCCTTTTTAACTGCGAGGAGGCCAATTCCCACCTGGGTCCTCTGTAGAACCTCTGTAGAGCTGTGTTTATGCTCTTCAGGGTGAAAGGGCTTCTTAGCTTCCCCCCTCCAGCCAGGCCACACACCTGGACCTCATCCACAAACC